>PVKP010028373.1:0-30202 GCA_004027715.1 Plecturocebus donacophilus
GGGACACACTGCGCAGGCTGAAACAGCAGCGCTGCGATTCGTAGCGCTTTTTTGCCTGGGAATCTCCTGGGCTGGCTCCCTGATTCAGTCCCCTTTTTAATCTGCCTTCCTGTAGCTCCACTTGCCAGTTAAAAGGGCACAGAGACCAGTGGATTTTGTGCGGAAAACCGCCGCGCCGGGGCGCCGCAAAGCAGCCGCGCCGGCCCAAACAGCCGCGCCGGCCCAAACAGCCACTCTGGCGACCCGTAGGGCTGCTCCGCCTGGGGATCTCCTGGTCTGGGGGTAATAAAAATCCGTCTGGAAATGCGGTGTCCACTCACCCTCTGCACTTTCACTGGGAGTTGCAATCCTGAGCTGCTCCTATGCGGCCATCTTGGATCTCCCCTATTTATTTATTTACAATTTCTGTTACTTCAAAAGTACCCTGGCTCATATATTTTCTGTCCCACTCCTACTTTCAACCAGTTTTTCAAAGACCCCTGATTTCCTTTATTAGAGAATGGTATTAAAAACTTACATCTGGCCACTAAATGTGGTTATTGCATCATGACCCTCACAACTGACAGTGCAAACAAATATATGCATGTATTCTAGCTTATATGTACCCACTTAATTATAAAGGTTTCTACATGGAACCATCTGTGTTTATACTAAGCTAATGGTGAGTTTATACTTCCATATGTATTCTGATCCATTATCACAGAGATCATTCTAGACTTCCCCTATTTCTTATCTGTAACTGCTCACTCTAACAGTGAAGAAACTGGCTCCCACTTATCTGCCATTTATTTCATTCCTTATTCCATTGAGAACAAGGAATTCATTCTTGATCCAGATTCCAGGTTGGGATTTAATGAGAAATATATTTGGTCTCTGTCTCCAGATCATAGTACAGAGCTCCTAAAACTTTTATGATTACCTGAACAATAGGGGTGCTAGGAACATCTTGTGTTCTAACATTTGGTCTTTGGCCCTCGTTCCTGATGTGGAGTTTCTAAATTCCTTGGAATCTCCTGAGTGATAGGAATGTCTTCTGTAAGGGCCCTCTGTGGGTTCCTGGATGGTTTCAGGATGGGGGATGGTCACCAGAAAGACCAAGCCATGACAAGAAGCTTGTAACTTTTAGCTTCACATGCAGTCCTTTGAGGGTGTGAAGGTACTGGAGATTGAGTTAATAGTTGATCATGTCTACATGATGAAGCTTTCATAAAAATTCATAAAATATGGAATCTGGAAAGTCCCAGATCAACTCCGACAGATTTAGATCTAGATTGGATCTAGCCATATCCAGATCTAGATTGGATCTAGCCATATCCAGACATGGCAGAATTGGGGGGAAAAGTCTCCTAGATTATTTTATAAGGGTGCTGGTGTCATTCATGAGGGCAGCACCCTCATGATCCAGTCACCCCTCAGTTACCTCTGAATACCATCCCTTTGGGGATTACATTTCAACATAGGAATTTGGAGGGTATACACACATTGAGACCATAGTAACTAGTAAATATAAGTAAATGTTTCCCTGAGTTCCATAAGCCATTATAGCAAATTATCAAACCTGAGGAGGGGGTATATGAGTGCATAGTTTCTAACCAAGTCATAGAAGTTTGGGTAAACTGGGGATTCACTACTGTTGATTGGCATCTGAGGTTGGGGACAGTCTGGTGTTACTAAGCCCTTAACCTGTAGGGTCTGTACAAACCATACTTGAATTATAGGACACCCAATTGTTGTCCAGAGAGTTGGAAAATTTGGTGTGGGAAATATCACCCACCCCAAATTTGCTGTCAGAAGTGAAGTGTCGAGCCTATAGGAGAAAATCATGGCTATTTTTCTTTTTACAGATATAGTGATTTCAAAATTAACTATTATCCCTATGGGAAATACCTTTATAAAATAGAGTCCACTGTTTATGTATAGTACATTTTGCTTTCAGTCTGTGAATTCTACTCATTTCCAAAATGACTTAGGTCAGTACCTTTGGCCCACCATTTGCAACATACATTGGTAATACAATTAAGACTCTTAGTTGCACTCTGTATTTTGTCCTTAGATACTTCCATAACCTAAATAATTTGTGTAGATTGTGATTTTTTCTTTGTGCTTTAAAATTCTGTGGGTTTAAATATATACATAGTGTTGGATATCCACCACTAAACTACCAGAATACTTCAAATCCCCACCCCAGTCACTCATCTGATTATCATCTCTGTAGTTGTACCTTTTCCAGAATGTCACATGGAGTCATATAATGTATAGCATCTTCATACTGCCACCCTTCACTTAGCAACATACATGCAAGATTCATTCATTTATTTTCATGAGTTGAAAGTTCATTCCTTTTTGTTGCTGAATGATATTCCATTGCACTGTTGTACTTCAAGTTGATTATACTAGTTTTTGTCTGAAAATAATTTTTCAAAGCCTCTGTCTAAACAAACATTTTAGGGGCATATTTGTTGGATTGTATGTAAGACTTGTTTATCTTTGGGAAAAACTGCCAGACTATCTCTGAAAGTGGCTGTACAATTAATGCATTCTACTAACAGTGAATGCATTCTACTATTGTTCTTCAACCTCCAATTGTTATTGTTGAGCTTTTCTTAGAGTCTTACAGTTCTACTAGGTGTGCAGTAGTATCTCAGCATTATTTTAATTTGCAGTCTCCTAATGAGACATGATGTTGAACGTCCTTTTGTGTAATTATTTGCTATCTGTATATTTTCAGTGTGTGTGTGTGTGTGTGTGTGTGTGTGTGTGTTTTTAAGACAGTGTCCTGCTCTGTCATTCAGGCTGGAGTGCAATGGTGTGATTTCAGCTCACTGCAAACTCCACCTCCTGTGTTCAGGCAATACTTTTGCCTCAGCCTCCCAAGTAGCTGGTGCCCACCACTGCGCCTGACTAACCTACAGATTTGGAGTTATTTTCCAGGATTGGTTTGGCTTTTCAGGTTTCCTTGAAATTCCACATAAACATTAGGATCAGCTTTCCCATTTCTGTCCCAAGGCCTTTGGGATTTTCATAGGAATAACATTGAATCTGTAGATTGCTCTGTGTAGTTTGGAAAACTTAACGAATATGGTCTTCAAATCCATGAACATGACATGTTTTTACATTTATTTGGGCTTTGTTTAATTTCCCTAAGCAATGTCTTATAATTTCCCCCTTTTAAGTCTTATCCTTTGGTTACATTTATTCCTAAGCATATTATTGCCATTGGTATTATTTTAAGTGAAATTTTTATAATTTTGTTTTCAGATTATTCATTGCTAATGTATATATATATGTAATGGATTTTTTGGCCAGGGACAGTGGCTCACACCTGTAATCCCAGCACTTTTAGAGGCCGAGGCAGACAGATCACCTGAAATCAGGAGCTGGAGACTAGCCTGGCCAACATGGTGAAAACCTGTCTCTACTAAAAATACAAATTTAGCTGGGCGTGGTGGCATATGGCTGTAATTCCAGCTTTATTGAAAGCCCTTTCTGCAACAGCTGAGAAAATTATGGGGTGTTTTCCATTCATTCTAACAATACTGTGTGTTACATAAATGGTATTAGTTTGTGGAACCACCATTGATTTACTGGGATAAAAAATCATGTTCATGGTGTCTGATCCTTTCAAAATGCTGTTGGTTTTAATATGTTATTATTTTGTTGAAGACTGTTAAGTCTATATTTCTGAGGTTATAGATCAGTCCTTGAAGTGGCATAGCACTGAGTAGGTTAGATCAGGATGGGATTGTGTATAGACTGCAGTTAGTATTTACAGAGTTAGTGTGTCAGGATATTATAAAATCAAGAGATATGGGTTGAAGGGTTCAGAGTTTACCAATTGAAGATTATGGCATAAGGGCTTCAAGTAGGAGATTCAGGTTGGTGGTTGGGAGCTGCATAGTAAGACATTAGAGAAATCAGGTGAGTAGCCAGGCTTAGATTGAGAGGTCAGGATTACGGTGAAGATTTAGGCTGAAAGGGTAGTGAGGTTTAGGATTAGGGTTACAGTAAAGGTTTGAGTAGGTTTAGATTAAGGTTAGAATTAGAGTGGGTAAAAGTAAAGTTAGAAATTATGGGTTGAGGGTTACCATAAGGTTAGCTTTAGAGATAAGGGTAATCAGAGTAGGGTTAGGGTTAGCGTTGGGGTTAGGGGTTAAGGAACATCTCTTCACTTATTTATATTTTGGTTTCTCTCAACTGTGATTCATGGTTTTCTGAATGCATATTTGCATACATTTTGTTACATTCATACTTAAGGGATTCAACTTTAGGGGTGCTATTTTAAATGGCATTTTAATATTTCCAGTTCCAATTATTTCCATTCGTTGTTGCTGGTATGAAGAAATGCAACTGACTTTTGCCTACTGTACATCTTTTTTAGTTTTTAAAATCTCCGTTCTGGCCAGGCATGGTGGTTCACATCTGTAATCCCAGCACTTTGGGAGGCTGAGGTGGGTGGATCACCTGAGATCAGGAGTTTTGAGACCAGCCTGGCCAACATGGTGAAACCCTACCTCTACTAAAAATAGAAAAATTAGCAGGAAATGGTTGCATGTGCCTGTAATCCCGGCTACTAGGGGCTGAGGCAGAAGGATCACTTAAACCTGGGAGGTGGAGGTTGCAGTGAGCTGAGATCATGCCACTGCACTCCAGCCTGGGGAACAGAGCAAGACTCTGTTTAAAAACAAAAACAAAAAACCATCTGTTCCATCAAGGCATGGGATGATGGGCTTGATTTCAGTTGAAATTTCAAAAATCACAGCCTGAGATTTTCCGAGATTCCCCAGGGCTTCCGCCAGGGGGCGCCCAGCTCCTGCCGAACCAGGGGTGCACGCAGGAACCACAGTGGATCCCTCACTCGTGCCCTGGGGCTTCAACCCTGAGGAAGGAGCCTCCTTCTCCTCAGGCCTCGCTACCCGGGAGAGGCTGTGGTTCAGGACAGTCAATCACCAGGTGAGGGAAGGAGGACAATGCTTCCTGTCAGCAGCCACAAGTGCTGAGGAGGGAGGACTGCCACGGACCTTACTTCCCGGTCACGGTCTATGCAGCCTATTGTAAAATGGTGTCCCTTCTGCCCGACATTGACTGCGTGTCATGACAGCTGAGTGCAGCTTGTCTTACAGATCCAGGCTTGTTTCGGGGGAGAGATTGTGGTGCTGGAAAGGAGTGACACTGAGCAGTGCCATCAGGACGGGCGGTGGGGCGGTGGTGGCTGGGGACCCACAGGTGCTGTGGGGTCACAAACACTTTCACTCATGTTTTAGTAGCTCATTTGCCTCACAGCATTAAAATAGTTGAAACAGTATGGATGTATTTAACAGTAGGTCACATGATAACTAGAAACGTTAAGTTTAAATGTATTGTTTATGTCTTTCCACACAAAATGACATATACTAAATACTAATATATAAATATGTAAAGATTGTGAGCTGAACAAACTGCAGATTTAGCTTGAGAATCTGGGGAGGGGATATGATGTCTTCGACCCTTTCCTTTACCTGCCAGAGTATGGGAACTGCAATAGCAGTTCTTCTGTTTGAGGGCCGAGTAGCTGGGGATCCGGGCAGGATCAGTTCTTTTGTTTGAGGGCCACACAGCTGTGGACCTGGGCAGGAGCAGTTCTTTAGGTTGAGGGCTGCGCAGCTGGGGATCTTGGCAGGAGCAGTTCTTTAGGTTGAGGGCTGCACAGCTGGGGATCTGGGCAGGAGCAGTTCTTTAGGTTGAGGGCTGCGCAGCTGGGGACCTGGGCAGGAGCAGTTCTTTTTGTTGTTTGAGGGCCGCACAGCTGTGGACCTTGGCAGGACCAGTTCTTGTAGTTTGATGACCACACTGCTAGGGATCTGGGCAGGAGCAGTTGTTTTTGTTGTTTGAGGGCTACACAGCTGTGGACCTGGGCAGGACCAGTTCTTACTTTACTTTGGGGCCACAGAGCTGTGCATGTGGTCATGAGCAGTTCTTTTTGTTGTTTAAGGACCACACAGCTGTGGACCTGGGCTGGAGCAGTTCCTTTTGCAGTTTGAGGGCCGCACAGCTGTGGACATGGGCAGGAGCAGTTCTTTTTGTAGTTTGAGGGCTGCACAGCTGTGGACCTGGGCAGGAGCAGTTCTTTCTTTAGTTTGAGGGCTGTGCAGCCGGGGACCAGGACAGGAGTTGTTCTTTAGTTTGAGGGCTGTGCAGCTGTGGACCTGGGCAGGAGTGGTTCTTACTTTAGTTTCAGGGCCACACAGCTGGGGACCAGGACAGAAGTGGTTCTTACTTTAGTTTGAGGGGCAGGGGTGGTTTTTGCTTTAGTTTGAGTCTAAGTATCCAGAGAATCCAGTGCTGCTGTTGTAGAGTAAGGGTAGGTTAGCTGGAATTCTTGGGAGGAGTCAGTGATGCTGTTATGTCTGAGGTTCTTGGAGCTAAACATGGAGCCAAAGGTGGGAAGGAAAGAGAGAGAGAGTAACAGGAAGGCACCTGAAACTGTAGATGTAGCTTTACCCCAAGCAAGCTAAGCCTGGGAGTGTCTCAGTCCTCGGTATCAATGCATTCTCTTTCTTCCTACACAGTTGGGATTTGTTTTCTGTCTCACAAGACAGAAAGACCCTGATCAATATCCTCAGGAATTGAAAAGCTTAAAAAAAAAACTAAATGATGTTGTCAATAATAATAATAGTAGAAATTTAAACAGGAGTATCCTAACTGACAGAGACAAAATCACACATATGCACAATATATATTGCTTCAATAGTTAGTAAAATAAAAATAAATAGAAAAATAGGTCCAAGGACAGCTCTATAAAGTTGTTTCATGGAGAAGGGGTGAAGAACAGGTGAATCTGAGAGTTGCTGCTGATGGGCACACGGAGAACTTACCGTTTTCCCCAGTGGTTTCAGTGCACGATGATCTTCTGTGAGACCTGGCAGCTGGGTCACTTCGCACAGCTGGGGATGCAGTGGGCGTCACAGAAGGACCCCGTCCCAGCTGGTTCTGCCCCTCTGCTGTGACTGAGTGCGGCCTCTGATCTCCGACAACTGACCGTGTTTTGAGGGGAGGCCAGGCCTGTGAGCACAAGGGTGTCCATGGTGAGGTTCCGTGGGTGGAATGTCTCGATGTGCTTGAGCTTCCTTCCTGATGCTCATCTGCCATCCTGCTCTTTAACACATCTTGTTTATAACTGTCTTCTCAATACTGTATAGGAAGTAAGCACTTGTATAATGTGGGTCAGGTGTAAGGAATGTTCACACATTGGACACACAGGACCTCCACCAAGTTTAGGGAATAGAATCTGAAGAAACCAAACTTTGGATGCTCCCTGGAGGCCCCTCCAGAATCCCAGTCCCTTCCCTTCTCCTTCAGAGGGAGTAGCTTGCTGCTTTAGTCTTTATCCTTCCTGTACTTTTCTTCGTGGTGCTTTTGTTTCCCCGCATTTGTGCGCATCCCTAAACAATACTGCATGTGGTTTTTGAACACGCTGTTGTCTTTTTGAGACAGGGTCTTTCTCTGTTGCCTTGGCTGCAGTTTTGAACTTTGATGTGAAGAAGTCTCCTGTGTGGCTGCTCCTCTGCTACACTGGCTCTGAGCATTTGCTCCATGTCTATTTTCATCCTCCGTTCTCTTCCTGAGACCCGTCCACACTGACCCGATTCATTTTCATTGCTGTGTGATCTCTCATGGTGGAGGGGACCATGGGAAATGTCTTCATTTTCCTGCTGATGAGTGTTGGCCAGGTGGGCCCCTAGGACTGTGTTACTGTGAAGGTTCTTGGGCATTTCTTTTGTACACAAGTGCAGTTTCTTCTGGTCAGTAGCTTTCCACTTTTAAAATTTCATCCTAGTAAGAAATGTAATTTTCCTCATAACCCACAACACACCCTTTCATAAGCAAGTGCAGCAACAATAATTCACAATCATTCTTAGTGGTGGCTGAGTGTTCCTGTGGCTCTCCATTCTCCCGAGCACTCACATTGATTGTGGGATTTTTGCCAGTCTGCTGGGTGTCACCTGGCATCTCACCCTGTTGGGCTGAGACCCTCTTCATGTTTTTATCTGCCATTCCTCCACATTTTTTTCTTCTGTGAAGGGCTGATTCAACTCTTTTGCCATGTTTGTTTACTTGTTTAAATTTTTGCCTTTTTCTTTTATTATTACTATTATCATGTTTTTGAGATGATGGAGTCTTGCTCTGTCACCCAGGCTGGAGTGCAGTGGCACAATCTCAGCTCACTGAAACCTCTGCCTTCTGGGTTTAAGCTATTCTCCTGCCTCAGCCTCCCAAGTACCTGGAATTACAGGCATGTGCCACAATGCCCAGCTAATTTTTGTATTTTTACTAGAAACAGGGTTTCAACATGCTGGCCAGGCTAGTCTCAAACTCCTGACATCAGGCGATCTGCCTGCCTCAGTCTCCCAAAGGGCTGCGATTGCAGGCATGAG
The DNA here is from genome assembly GCA_004027715.1 of Plecturocebus donacophilus. Taxonomy (NCBI): domain Eukaryota; kingdom Metazoa; phylum Chordata; class Mammalia; order Primates; family Pitheciidae; genus Plecturocebus; species Plecturocebus donacophilus. Next base: position 8,412 of record PVKP010028373.1, read on the forward strand.
TCACTGGGGCAGGCAAGCGGGGCTTGCAGGCTGCTGTGAGGACTTGGCTCCCTCTCTGAGTAGGGTGGGATTAGCAGAGAATTTAACCAGAGGAACCTGGGATCGCTCTTATGTATTTCTGCCATGGTTGGCTCAGCTGAACTCACCTCTTGAACAAGACTTGGCCTTGGACACCCAGAGGCCTGTGGTTGAGGGTTCCCTCCTGGCATGGCCACTGACACATCCACATTTGGCACTCACGTAGCGGGGCAGCCTGAGACCTGCTCTGCCTCGGCCTCTCATCAGTGGCATTTCTCAAGTTCGTCCCCTCCCAAGTCTGCCCCATCTGTAAAACCAAACGCCTCTCTCTGCTACATGGAAACCCCCGTCAGCACTTCGCTGACTCACAGGGCATCCTGTCAGCATCACAGTCCTGACTTTCCCACGTGGGCAAGCCCACGGGACCTCTGATGGACCAGGACAGTGCCAGCTCTAAGATGTCCCCTGAAACTCACAGGAAGAGTGGACAAAGAAGACGGGAAGAGCACAGGGTGCAGGCAGCAGAAATGCCAACGATGCTGTCAGAGATGATGGAAGATACAGCCACGGCTGATACAAAATGCTACTTGACATTTGTCATAGGCCTAAATGTAGAACATGATGCTATAAAACCTTTAGATAAAAACGGGAAAATTTGCACAGCCTCGGGTTTGGTGAAAAGTTCTTAGACCTGACACCAAAACCGTGATTCACAGAAGAAAATATTGACCAATTAAATTTAGTCATAAATTCAAAATTGTAACTCTATATAGCAATATAAGAATTTAAAAAGAATGAAAGTACAAACTATGGTCTAGAAAAAAATGTTTGTGAATCACACATTTCACAACATACTGGTGTGTAGAATATATAAAGAATTGTCAAAACGTAACCATCAGAAAGTGAAAACCCCGGTATAAAAGAGAGGGTGAATATTTGAATGGCAGCCTCATCAGAGAAAGCATCAGGAGGGCAGATTGCCCAGGCCAGACACCCTCCATCACAGAGATGTTGGAGAAATGCTGATCAGCCGTCCCTCTGCAAATCCAGTAGAGTGTCTAAACACAGAAACCAATGCCCAACCCAGGCTCTAGTGATGACACAGAGGAACTGGGACCCTCCTGAGCTGCAGTGGGAATGAGAGGGGTCCCACCATGCTGGAAAGTGGTCCGGGAGCTTCTTAAGTTCACCCATCCTTACCACGTCATCCAGCAACCCCACTCCTGGAATTCCCCCCAAGAGAAAACGTAAACGTACACACATCAACCTGCACAGACGTGTTTAGGCCTATTCCTCATTACCAATAACTGGATGAGAACAAAGTGCCCATCGGCAGGAGAAGGTGTGAACCAATGCGACGCTTCCACACAGGGGGCACCAGCCAGTGTGGAAAGATGCACCCTGAATGCAGCAGCTCTCCCAGGACACGCTGCCAGGGAAGGAAGCCGGTTTCAGTGGGCACAGGTGAAGGATCCCTTCACGTGACATCTTGGGGGAGGCAGCGCTGCCGTGTCAGGGAGCAGGACAGTGGTTTCAAGCAGATAAGGGTGGAGGGGGGAGGGGAGGAGCTCTGAGTGTGGGTCTTCTCTTTTACAGTGATATGGACTCCAGATCTTTAGAATAAAATGCTCCAAGGTTTAACTCAAAATCCTGTCTTCTTTACTTTGCATTTTATATGCATGCCTTTGGTAATATCATCAGTTGGGCCCAGGAGAGAGCAAAGATCTCATCGTGCTGGTTAAAAGGAGAGTCTCCAGGACCCGAGGTGTGAGAAGAAGCCCATTCCTCAGCTAGGAGGAAATAAACACAGATGGTGAAGCCACCCCAGGGGCACCGCAGAGGAGAAAGTGCCCATTACCAAGTGGCCACAGAATCACCGAGAATCACCAAGCTCGTTTAGGAAGGAGAATGAGGGCACCTCCGCCATTTCCCTCTCCCCACCCTCTCTTTCTCTTTCTTCCTTTCATCTGGGTCTAACTGGGCGTGTCTTTAGCATCCCTGGGAAACTTCATGAAATGAATGTTATCAAGCTCAATTTGCAGTTTAAAAATTGAGTGCAGAAAGCTCAAATGAATTACTCCTGTTTGCCCAGCCAGTGTCTGACAGCATCAGTCACACTGGAGTTCAGGGTGGCCACACGTTTTGTGGTCTTTCTATTCTTTCTGATGCATAAAGTTTTCATTTAATGAGACTTATTATAATGCATAACACAATTTTGAAAGGTGAAGACAAAGTGAGGAACACGCTCATTACGAGGCAGCTTCGCCTGCGGGAGGGAGATGTGGATGCTCCCTGGGGACCCACAGCCAGCAGCAGGCTGGGCCCGAGGACAAAGCCTGAAATACCGGTGCTTTCAGGTACGAATGCATTGAATGGATAGAGCTGTTTTCAGAAGTAAATGAGCAGTGCATCCTATTCAGCATTTCTAATTGCAGTTCCTTTCTCTTTTATTCATGGATTCAATATTCTCTGCTTTTTATTTTATTTATTAAAGATGGGGTTTCACCATATTGGCTGAGATGGTCTCGAACTTCTGACCTCATGATACACCGGCCTCGGCCTCAGAAAGTGCTAGGATTACAGGCATGAGCCACCCCGCCCAGCTATTCTCTGCTTTTTAAAAACCTATATTCCTTCTAATGAGGCCCTGTGGTTTCACTGAGTGTCAGGTTTGGAATGTTGTAAAATACATGTAACACTCATCACATTCAAAAGGTCTAGAAATCGATTATTCAGAGGTACTTGCAAGATTTTATGTGAAAGCTGAGATAAAAGGTGCAAAATATTTAATAAAGTTTAATGAATAATTCAGCTTTGAGGTTACTTGAAAACGATGCCTTCATTTGTATTATACACCTCTGCCTGCAATCATGTCAGTATGTTTTTCTTGAATGCAGTTTAGGATAAGGACAATCCTTGGAAATCCGCCTTCCAGAACGTTCCACTATCCAGAAGTTTCTGCTGTCGCAGCTCTGGGATGGGGAGGGGGATTTGCAGGAAGGGACAATTGGGAGGGGCCTCTTCTCCCTTCTATGGAGACACGGAGGCTGCCTGTGCTTCATGGGACCCCACCCTTCAGATCCAGAAGACACTGAAAAGAAACGCAGGGCTTTGAACCTGGGCTGGGGCTCCTGGGGCCTGGCAGCTGCTGCCTCTTGCTGAGAGGATCCACACACCAGAGGCAGCACCTCACACAGCAGGTCACCTCGACTCCCCATGATGTCTGCAAGCTTGTTCCTGTCTTCTTATAACCAAGAAGACTGTATATGGCTTATAAACTCCATGTAAAAAACCCCAAAAGCCCTTGAGCAAGAAGGGCAGCCTTGGGCAGGGCCGGTGGGGCCTGGGGACAGCCATGGGTGTAGCAGGTGGGGCCTGTGGTGCCTGAGGTCATGGCAGGTGGGGCCTAAGGGGAAGCCAACCGGTTCAGCAGGTGGGGCCTGTGGGGTAGCCGTGGGGGTGGTAGGTGGGGCCTCAGGGGCAGCCATGTGTGCAGCAGGTGGGGCCTGAGGGACAGTCGTGGGTGCGGCAGGTGGGGCCTGTGGGGCAGCCGTGGGTATTGCAGAGGGGCCTGTTGGGCAGCCGTGGGGGTGGTAGGTGGGGCCTGTGGGGCAGCTGTGGGCATTCCAGGGGGCCCTGTGGGGCAGCCATGGACGTGGCAGATGGGGCCTGTTGTGCCTGAGGTCATGGCAGGTGGGGCCTGAGGGGCAGCAGTCAGTATGGCAATTGTGGCCTGTGGTGTCTGAGGTCGTGACTGGCAGCCCTGGGAACAGCTCCGCTCCAAGGACATCTTAAGGCCAGTAGGGCCATTTACATGGCAGAGGCCACACCCCGAGAGTGGTAGTTTCCACAGAGCTGGACATGTCCACAGGACCACAGAGGGCAAGGTCATAGCTGAGCACTGAGAGCCAAGCCATGGTGGGTGACGGAAAGAACAGGCTGGGATCATTCTCTGGCAGAGGCCTGGATCTGGGCATTGAGCAGAGCCACTGTGGACCAGACACAAGTGGCTACCACAGCCAAACCAGATTCCCAGATCCAGCTGATGCCCTTGGAATCCACAGAGACATTCTAACACGGTTTTCCTTTTGCCTGGCATTGATCAAAGTTCTTAGTCTACAAATGTTCAAGGCTCATTTCAAGGCCACAATCCATCAACACGGCCAGCCAGGCTCCTGCTAGCCCAGGTCCATTTTCTTACTTTAACCCGGCCTGCAGTCCCTGAGATGGGTGGGTGCGAGCAGAGCCATCCTGAGATGACTTTCAGAAGCATTCTTGGGCTTCACACCTGTGGAAGAGAAGGGAGGGAAGTCAAAAGGGAGAAGCTGAGCTGCAATGTCGTTTCAACCACAGGCCTCAGCCAATACTATGCAGAACTCAGAAGCTGAAATGACACTTTGGAACTGTCCTGAGTTTGGGTTAGGGGCCTTTTCTTTGTAACTTCTGTCAACCAATCATTAGTGTAGGACTCCCTGGGAAGGGGCTATGACCTTAGAGAAAGAGACTCCCTTCAGCTAAGGCAACCCCTGTAGGGAGCTGATAAGTGAGAGCTCCCAGTAGCTGGAAAAGTAGGTCTTTCTGTTTCTGAAGGAAATCTAGGTGGTTCATCAAAGCAGCAACCATAAGAATCAAGTGCTTACTGGGGAATAACTTGAACCCGGGAGGAGGAGGTTGCAGTGAGCTGAGACGGTGCCCCTGCACTCCAGCTTGGGCGACAGAGTGAGATTCTGTCTTAAAGGAAAAAAAAAAGAATCAAATGCTTAGTATTTTTACTTGCCTATCTTACCTCAAAAGTACATTTCCAAAATTATTAATACACTCTTCTTGCTAATCCCCACTTCCTCCCATTGCTTCTCCTTCCCATTCTTCCCATCACATTTAGATCGCCATCCCGTCCACTTCATAACCAAAACCTAGGAGTCCCCCTGAACTGTTTTCTCTGCCTCACTGTCCCCCACATCTAATCAATTAGCAGTATAATGATTTCACATCCTAAATATCTTATTTCAGTCAGTTTGTGCCATCCTGCCACTGCCACCAGTGTAAGTGACTACCTTATCTTTCCTGCATGACTGCATTATTTTCCTCAGTGATTTCTCTTTGCCCACATTTTTTCCCCTTCAGATCAATCTCTCCATATTACAGTCAGTGATGTTTTCAAAAAATTCCCAGTAAGCATGGCATTCCATTGAGTGACTTCTAAAATCTTTAATTTGACCTACAAAGGCCTTCACAATCAGGGCTCCAATCTCTCCAAGTTTCACTTACTGCTGTCTGTCCTTCACTCTTTTCCACTCAACCCATACTGGATTTTTATTAGCTTCTTGGAAACTCCATGTTCTTTGCTGTTTTTCATGTTCTTTCTCTACATGAATTCTTTTCTCCCTTCCAATCTCAGCCTATGTATCACTTCCTCTCTAAAGACTTTTTATAACACCCAGGGCTAAGCAGTATCATCTGGTGTTTACTGATAAAGATGGTGTCTTTGCTGCCATGCTTCATTTTGTAAGGATTTGCTTATATCTTTCTTCTGCTCTGGGAGACAAGCTTCACAAGAGCAGAAGCCGTGTGTGTCTTATTCATTGTTTTTCAATGCTTAGTGCAATGCCTAGCATATGGTATGAGATTTGACTTTGCATTTGCCATTCCTTTTACTTGAAATGTCTTTTCTAGTCTCATAAACCTCAGATTTGCTTTTATTATTTTCCAAGAAGCTTCCTTTAACCACTCATACAAAAAAAATTAATACTACCTACTTGGTCACCACTTTACTTTGTACATGATTCCATTGTTGCACTTTTTACATTTTTATATCTGTAGCATTTGGAGTTGACTTTCAACTGCATTGACTACAGAATTTTTAATCTCCTCTCAATATATAAAAAATCCGTCATTTTCTCAATTAACAAATCAGAACATAGGGCAATACTGAATAAATACTCCCCTATGACAATTGTCTACCTTGAGCAAAGTGGTTGTCCAGGTTAAATAGGGCATGCCTTCTCCAGTTCACTGGATATATCACTAAATAAGCCACAGTCATCCTCCATTCTGAGTTTGCAACCACTAATACAAGTTTATCTCTTCTACTAAGTAACTAGTTCCTTACTTTGTGAGTTCTTAGAAATAACAAGGTGAATTTTAATCATTTTGAATCCTGTACTCCCCAGCATATTTCCTGGGACATAGCAGGTGTTCAATAATGTTATTTAATTGAGAGACTGATAAATTGATTTTAAAAGACCAATGCTTTCTTGATTTTTAATTTTAAATAAATTTCCATTTTTATAGGATCTACTGTGGAAAACTACTATAGGAGATTAAAATAATGAATATGAACTCAAGGACAGTTCTGAAATATACATGTTTACCATTGAATGAATTAATACTTAATCCACAGAATTAGGTCAGCTGTGTTGGCATCATTTCCAAAAGAAGTTATTTCATACTCAGAAGTAGAGAATTGTACTTAGGGCATTTGAGAATATCATCATAATGAGAAACTAAGATCTTGAGTTAGAATAATCGAATAGCTTCCAGAAAGGAAAACTTATTATAATACCAATAATCAGTCCTAATAGGGGTTCTAGTATCTGGTTACTATTGCTATTACATATGCTTATGAATGAGCTGAAATAACAATTGGAAGCATAACTCTCACTTCAAACAAAAGAATGACAATGTTGCTGTTTCATGTCTCCAACAGACCTTGATAATACTGACACTCATTTTTTGGTGCTTGTAGGACCCTCTTATTTCAGATTTTGTAATCTGTATGATTCCAAAAAGTATCTGATCTAAAAACGGAATTGAAAGTAAAATTTTAAAATGCCAAGAGTCCTGTGAGGCAGAGATGGGTGGATTACTTGAGGTCAGGAGTTTGAGACCAGCCTGGCCAACATGGTGAAACCTCATCTCTACTAAAAATACAAAGAAAAGGAGCTGCGCATGGTGGTACCCACCTGTAATCCCAGCTACTCCAAAGGCTGAAGCAGGAGAATCACTTGAACCTGAGAGGCAGAGGTTGCAATGAGCTGAGATCAGACCACTGCACTCCAGCCTGAGTGACAGAGTGAGACTCCATCTAAAAAAAAAACCTCTTTCTTTAACTGTGTCTTTTTAACAATATTTGAGCACATGTTCAAATATGGTAGTACACTACCTGATAAACAATTTGGTTATTAACCTTGTAGCACATATTACAGTTAATTTTTAAAGTTTTTTACATTTAGAAACTCAGTCTTTTCTGCCTTTAATAGAGCAGATCCTCTAATATAGCATATAGTTCTTACCTCTAGTGTGACATAACTTTGAATTAAAGGTAACAAAAAGCCTTAATATTAATAAAGATGACAAATGTGAATGCAAAACTTTTACACATACAGTATACTGAAAACAAGGATATAGTTCAGTCAATGGGTATTAGGAAATAAAAATATTTTTATGTGTAGATTAATTTGTAACACTAATCAAGATGGAAGACGTAGAAAAGAAATTGGGTTCTATGTCAAATCATACAAATTAAAATTAAACAAGATTTATTGGTTTTTATTCATAAATAAAAAATTTTCAGCACAATTTAGATTCACATATTTAAACAAGGAAAAACTCAGATGTTTTTAACTTATTTCCTCTCAAATTATGTTTTATAAGAAATTTCATGATGTATTGAAATATGATTCCTCTTTCTGCCATTCATTTCCTTCTTATAGATTCTTGATAAGACATAGTCCTTTAGGAGAAAAAGAGAGATTTTTGGAAAAAGCATTAACTGTAGTCGTGTTTATTACAATCTTAGCCTTTCAACTTTTCATATAATGAGTCATTGTTTTTATTAAGTACTAATAAGGACAAATGATCTTACTTGGTGAATAATATCACTCGTTCCCTTTTAAAAACTCAGTATTATTTACTACACTACTCAGCATTTGTTAATATATTTCTATGTTGCTTACCTTTTTCTCTTGAAAGTCAGAAATTCCTACTGTACCAAAACATTTAAGTAGCGTATAAATTTTTTTCCACCCTGATTTTACCACAATTAGAAATAAAAATTTTCCCTACTATTGTGTGTCTTTAAATTTTTTTTTAATAGAGTGGTCAAAGCATCTAAAAAGCTGACTTTATGTAGCTCATATAGTTCATGGTTTGCAATTTTTAAAACAGGTACACATGCACTTTGCCACTACTTATATTTTTAATATTCTTAGTTGAACAAAAAAGAAAATTTCTATTTTTTATATAGTGTCTTCAAAAAGGGTTAAAATTCTGATCCTACAAAATGGTTTACATAATTTTATTATATTCTTTTAACAATTCTCTAAGAAAAGAGTCAAATTATTTTCTGTAAGTGGCAGAGGATATAGTTTTTAAATTGTCATGTGAGGAAACACTTTAGTATGTGATTTCCAATAGTTACATAAAAATGTGGTCCTGAAAATAAATACCTTATTTTCCAACCTTTATTGGTAGTGCATGAACTTATATTGAGAAGTAGGAGAAAGTGTGATTTTGTCTTTATCACAGAATATGTGTTAATTTTTGCACATTTAAATATGGCACATATAAATTAATTTATTTTTCCATTTGCTAAAATGTCACAAATATCAAATGGCACGCATTGCTTTCACTTCAGACAATTCAGAAAGCCTGCTGAATTAATTAATACTTCCAGTTGTTTGCTTGGTATAAAAAAGAAGTGAAGAAAATACGACTATTTTTTATTCCCAATTGCCATAAAGTACAAGTGCTGTAGAACATAACATTTCTGAAATGTTGAATAACGATCTGAAAAAATAATACCTATAAGTGAAAGACTCTTCTTACCTTTCTCTTGGAATACATCTTGGATATTTTAACTACCCTCTGTCACATCACATTCTAAGTTTAGATTCACTCATAGATAACTGAGCCATATAGGTGTTTCTTCTACAAATAAACTCAATATATTCACCATGCAAAATATGTGGTCTATTGTCAAAATCTCATTTCAGAAGTAAATTATTATTTTCCATTTCAGCAAAAGATAATGTGCATGGCTCTGAGAACAAAAAGTTTAAAAAAAAAGTTAAAAAGAAGACAACTATCTTCCCAGGCATGAGTGGCAAGCCAGTTAACTAGAATTAATATTTGAGTCAGGAAATATGTTCAAACATCACAGAAAACAGTGAGCCATTTCTCTCCGTGGTCCTGGACTTGGAGAAAAGGTATTTTCTGCTACTTAGTTTTATGTCAGTAGCATTTTCAAAGATAGCAAACAAACAAAGGTATTTTGGGGGAGCATTGACAGTTACTAATGGTCACTGAAATTATGCTCTTTTCTCTTTTTTCTTCTTCAGAAAATTAGAATAAAATTCTCATGAGGCAAATTATTAATTGCTGTATAGATAACATTTTATGTAAATGTAGACACAAACTGGATTCTCAGCACTGACCCAAGCTTTACAACCTCATGCCATCCAAAATGGTGGATGGTTACTTCTCTGTAAAATTTCTAGTTAAGAATTATCGAGACTGGATTAAGATATTTAAATTCTAAGCATGGAAAGTATAATCATGTCCTTTCCCAGGTATATTAAACAAAACAGAGCCTTAAAGTATATATATTAGGATACACAAAAAACCTCTTTGATTTTTTCCCCAAAATAAAAGCATTAATATTTCTAAAATATCAAATATCAAATTATTTCAGAAAATGGAATTTCTTCTGTCCTCATTTGTCTCCTGGATGACCTAGCATTAAGGAATAGTTTCTGAGACAGATAAAAAGTCCGGAGTTGCTAATATGGCATATCAATCATATACCTGTAATTAACAAAGTTATTTACAGTATTTTCTCCCTGATTGCCTTCAGGGGATACATTTCAAACCGCAGCCCATGCCTGAAACCGCAGTTAATGGCAAACCCTATTGTCATGTATTTGGAACATGTTTCTGTTCATGTCTTCTGCCCACAAATATAATGCCTCTGCTACCTCAACCAAGCATTTGTTATGCACTGTACCTTGTAACTTCTGCAGTTTTAGGTGAAACAACAAAACTAGCATGTGTGTCTTTTTCCTTCTTCACACTTTGATAGATAGAAGACTCACTGTTACTGTGGATCTTAACCTCAGCATACATTTTCTTTTTAAGTTGAGAATGTCCACCTTTTCACTTAAAGGAAGCACTTTATAGCTTTTTAGCATATCAAGCAGGAAGGATGGAATGGCATGAGATTTTATTATACCACTTAGTGCATAATTTAAACTAATAAGTTGTTCATTTCTGAAATTTTCAATTTCACATTTCAGACTGCTGTTTACAGCAGGTAACTGCAACCACAGAAAGTGAAACTGCAGCTGAGAGGAGAGTGCTGTGTTCAGTTATTTTTTTAACAACTACTTATTAAATGCCTTTGTGTCAAACATTATGCTGGAAGTGCTACAGGCAATAAAAATGAACAAGAATTATTGTAGTCATTACAAAATAGTTTTGAAAATAAAGTCAAATGGTACTATAATTTACGATGTCATTGTTCTACAAAGCATGAGATTTAAATTAAGAGAAATTTAAAAGTTGAGTCATGGACCTTTAGCTTTCAATTATGACAGAGTAGATTTTCTCAAATCAGCACTTCTATTAAGAACCAGAAATCTGAAAAATAGGAAAACAAGCAAGAATTTCAAGGTATCAGAAAACCTCCAAGGAACTTAGTCAAGGAATTAAGATTCTGGAAAAAAATTTATACAGGTGAGTTCAACATCTATGTGAGGCTTGGTGTGGTGGTTCATGCCTGTTAATTCCAGCACTTTGGGAGGCTGAGGCAGGCCGATCATCTGTAATCAGGAGTTTGAGACCAGCCTGGCCTAAATGGCTAAACTCTGTCTCTACTAAAAATAAAGTATTAAAAAAATAGACGGGGGTGGTGGCACATGCCTGTAATCCCAGCTACTCAAGAGGCTGAGGCTGGAGAGTTGCTTGAACCCAGGAGGTGGAGGTTGCAGTGAGCCATGATTGTGTCACTGCACTCCAACCTGGGTGAAAGAAGGAGACTCTGTCTCAAAAAATAAAATTTCTATGTGCCATTTTTTTTCTTAAGATATTTTTTGACTCTAAGTCTGAGCTTGAGGGCTAGATGATAGAGAATGGCCAGCATAGGCATAGATCCAGCAGAACTTTTGAAAAATCTCATGGAGTTGAAGATAGAAACATGAGAATTTGGGTAAACCAAGGCAGCCAGGACTTAAAAAGTAAAGAACATAGAAGGATAGGAGGTGTAGAAATATGAGCTTGAGGCTCTGCACTGATTTTCCCTGAGGTACTACTTATCCTTGACTTGTGTAGAGGCATAGGATCAGGAGCCAAGCAGAAAGTAAATCATAAAGTAAATAAAAAGTTACAGTGGGCATTTGGGCAGTCTCCCAGTAATATCAGAGAGAGTCAAGGAGAAAAAGCTTAATACACACAACAAACTGTGAAGAACCCTAGAGACTTACAGTCTGTGAGAAAAGGCAAACAGATGTCTGAAAACAAATGTTGAGAAAGCTTTATTTCTAATTATATTGAAACCAACTGCCTCTACTCTAATCATCAGCCAGAGGGTGAGCATTCTTTGGAGTAAGTTGACATCATCCAAACCTCCTAAAATTTCCCATAATGTAATATTAAAAATTCAACTGTTAACAAAAACATTAAGAATTTGGGGCTAGAAAATAGAAAAAATATATATACAGGATCCAGTTATTGGAGTTTGCATACAAGTCTTAATAAAAAGTATGAATGATATGTTCAAGAAGTTGATGTTGAGATAGGATCTTTCATCAGATAAATCTACAAAAAGAAAATATTAAAATGAAATTCTAGAGATGCAAAGATAATAGCTGAAATTGAAAACTTAAAAGATAAGTTTAAAGCAGATTGGATACATCTAAAGAGAAGATTATCAAACTAGAAGAAAATTACCAAATTGAAACAAGAAATAATACAATGAGAAAATTACTAAAACACTACTACAGTGAAACAGAAAATGAGAGAAAATATAGACTTATAGAGACAATGGCATAGCAAAAAGATGTACTATGTGTATCGTGGAATCACAGAAGGAGCGGTAAATGTACATTTGAAAAGATATTAGCCAAGCATTTCTAAAATGCATGAATGATACCAAGTACATCAAGATTCAAGGAATGCTACTAACTTGATGAATACAATGTAAAAAGAAACCCATATCTTGACCAACATAATTTGCTGAGATTAAAAACAAAGAGAAATGTTAAAAACAGCAGAGATAAAAAGAGATACATTACCTTCAAAAAAGTACCATTAAGAATAGCATTGGATTATTTAACAAAAACTATAAAAACCAGAAAAAGATGAAATGACACATTTTAAAGCATTGTAACAAAATAAGGGCGAGGCCACAATTCTATATCAGGCAAAAATATACTTCAAAATTGAAGAGAAATAAACACACTTGAAGACTACAAAAATATATGAATAAACACTTAGAAAATAAAGAAATGATAGTTTTCAAGCAGAAGGAGAAACAGAGAAAAACAGGAAAAGATGAGGAGCAAACACATTGATAAATATATAGGTAAATCTAAAAGACTATTGTTGGACAAAACTATAATGTCAATCTTATCTTTCAGATTTAAATTATATGTAGAATTAAAATAGAGAACACAATAATACAAAAAGTTGAAAGAGTAAACAAAGTTAAAGTGTTTTAAAGTCCAAGAGAAATAGTAAAAGTTCTAATTTATTTTGGATTGAATTAATAAAGATTGTTTGATATAATCTCTATGATAATGGTTAAGAAAAAAATGACAGGAAAGTATAATTAACAAGCTAATAGAGGATGAAATGGTTTACCAAAAAATAGATGTATCATAAGAAAGTAAAAATATTTTTTAAAAGAGAAAATAATATAAAACAGACTGAGCACCATGGCTTACACCTATAGTCCAGCACTTTGGAAGGCCAAAGCAGGAGGATCACTTGAGCCCAGGAGATCAAGACCAGCCTTTGCAACATAAGGCGACTCCATCTCCACTAAAAAATAAATAGCTGGGTGTGGTGATGCACACCCTGTCTCTACAAAAATAAAAAATTAAAAATTAGCTGCCAGTGGTGGTGCACACCTGTGGTTCCAGCTACTCAAGAGTCTGAGATCAGTGGTCATTTAAGCCCGCGGTCAAGGCACTCCATCCTGGGCAACAAATGAGACCCTGTCGCTCTATAGAAGAAGAAGCAATATAATTTATTAAATTTGCAGGGAAAAAATGAAAGTAATAATCATGTAATTATTTCAACAGATATTGCTAAAATTAAATACCTGTTGAAGATTCTTTAAAAATATTTTTGGCAAGAGAGAAAAAAATGTTTTCTAAATTTTTTAGAATTGTACTTTAAGTTCTGGAGTACACTTTTCAAAAGAAGATATAAATGCAGCCAACAAACATATGAAAATATTCTCATCATCACTGGTCATTAGAGAAATACAAATCAAAACCACATTGATACACCATCTCACGCCAGTTAGAATGGCAATCATTAAAAAATCTGGAGACAACACATGCTGGAGAAGTTTCTATATCTTTAAATTGATTTTTTAAAAAGTAGTTATAACAACACTTAAAGGTGAATTATTGAAAGTGTTGAGCATGGGAAACAAAAAGATGTCCACTACCTCTTCCATTCAACATTGTACTGAAGTCCTAGCCAGTGGAAGAAAATAGGAAAAATAAAAATCATAATTGGAAATAAAAAATATTTTCTTATTATTTACAGTTATGCTCTTTTATGCCTCTTAGGGTCTTGGTAAATGTTATTCTTACAAGGATGCCTTGCTAATAAAACATTAATTTGCTTCATCTTTCCATATTGTATTGTCCATTTGTTTCCCTGTTGTGCTAATGTTTTCTATTATGGTACCAATCACAATGAATGATAATTGTTAACATTTACTAACACCACTCTGGCTTATTCAACTTATACCAAAGTACTACCTGATGTGTTTTTTGTATTTAACTGATATTTATTAGTACAAACTGAACTATAGTTATTTATGATCTAGAGGAAAGAAGCCAGTGATGAAATAAGTACATGAGTAAGATAACACAAATGTAGCAAATTAAGCATTTTATCATTGTTACGTTAACTCAGAAATGACAGCAAATTAAAAATATATATTTTCACTTTTTTAGAGGCATATTTAGTAGTACATACTTAAACACAATGGTAGTGTAGTCCACACTCCCTCTAAACAATAGGCCTCCCTAGATCCTTGTAGGAAATAGTGATCAAAATATCTGTATTCTATTGAAGAGCCATTTTCATAGGTGTCTACTGTTAAACCAATATTAACTCCATGTTTAATAAGCGGAGGAGATGTGCACATTCCTTTAGATTCTGCAAAATAAGTTTTAAAGTATACAATGAATTGCTATAATGAGCTTCCAGTATTTTATAAGTGGTACAGAAATAAATTGAGACATTTTATATAAAGTCATTTTTTTTTCAGACACAGTCTCACTCTGTCGCCCAGGGTGGAGTATGGTGGGTGGCACAATTATGGCTCATTGCAACCTCTGCCCCCCTGACTCAAGCGATCCTCCTGTCTTAGCCTCCCAACTACTTGGGACTACTGGTGCATTATTTTTTTTTAAGATACAGGGTCTCGCTTGGTTCCCAGGCTGGTCTTGAATTCCTGGACTCAATAAATCTGCCCACCTTAGCCTCCCAAAGTGCTGGGATTACAGGTGTGAGCCACTGCATCTAACCATAAAGGCATTTTTAAGGCAGTTCTCAAATTTTAAAAATATTGAAAATATTTTAGAATAATGTTATACCATGCAATTTATAATTAGAATCTTATGTTATAATATCTACATACTTATTTAAAATCATCAGAGTATTAACAATCATGATTTTACTTTTCCCTAAGTATATGGGATTTCTATAGAAGCCATGCCTTCTAGATACATTGTCTTTCTTTTCTTCTTTATTAAAAGTAATAGTCCCTATATCTGGGATTACTGAGACAATGGGTCCCCAGAAAGCCCTAAGTAGATGCTTTACAATGTTTGTTGTTGAGTGTTCACAAGAGGGTGATCAATTCTCTGAAAGTCTGGTGATATTTATAAAACCTATTATATTTTCTCTTTATAAAATTGATTTATTGGAATTAAAAGATGTTATCATGGCCAGCCTATATAGGCATATATGCTGAATGAAATTTGATAATTGGATCACTCCTAACTTTATGGATCAGAAGATGATGGTGGTGAATTGGTTAGGGTAATAAGTATAAATTTTCTCTAAAGATTAGCGATGTTGAACTTTCTTTCATATGTTTATTGGCCACAGAAATGTCTTCTTTTGAGAAGTGCTTTTTCATATCCTTGGCCCACTTTTTGATGGGGTTGTTTTTTTCTTTTAAATTTGTATAAGTTCCCTGTAGATTCTGGATATTAGACTCTTGTCAGATGGGTAGATTGCAAAAATTTTCTCCCATTCTGTAGGTTGCCCGTTCACTCTGATGATAGTTACTTTTGCTGTGCAGAAGCTCTTTAGTTTAATTAGGTCTCATTTGTCAATTTTGGCTTATGTTGCAATTGCTTTTGGCATTTTCATCATGAAATATTTACCCATGCCTGTGTCCTGAATGGTTTTGCCTAGGTTTTCTTGTAGGATTTTTTATTGACTGGGGTTTTGCATTTAAATCTTTAATCCATCTTGAGTTAATTTTTGTATAAGTTGTAACCACAATGAGATACTATCTCATACCCAGTCAGAATGGCAATTATTAAAAAGTCAAGAAACAATAGATTCTGGTGAGGCTGTGGAGAAACAGGAAGGCTTTTACACTGTTGGTGGGAATGTAAGTTACTTCAACTATTGTGGAAGACAGTGTGGTGATTCCTCAAGGATCTAGAACCAGAAATACCATTTGACCCAGTAATCCTATTACTGGCTATATACTCAAAGGAATACAAATCATTCTATTATAAAGACACATGCACACATATTTATTGCAGCACTGTTTACAACAGCAAAGACAACAATATCAAATATCATCAATAATAGATGGATGAAGAAAATGTGGCACATATACACTATGGAATACTATGCAGCCATATAAAAGGATGAGTTCATGTCCTTTGCAGAGACATGGATGAAGCTAGAAACCATCATTTTCAACAAAATGACACAAGAACAGTAAACCAAACACCGCATGTTCTCACTCATAAGTGGGTGTTGAACAATGAGAACACATGGACACAGGGAGGGGAACATCACACACCGGGGCCTGTTGGGGGTGGCCAGGCTAGGGAAGGGATAGCAGGGGATGATGGGATTGGGGAGGGATAACATTAGGAGAAATACCTAATGTAGATGACAGTGAGATGGATTCAGCAAACCACCATAGCACACGTATACCTATGTAATAATTCTGCACGTTTGGCACATGTACCCCAAAACTTAAAGTATAATAAAAAAAAAAATAAATAAAACCCTACACATTCTGCACTTGGATCCCAGAAAATAAAATAAAAAATTAAATTAAATTAAAATGAATAATAATAAATAAAAGAAAATTTAACAAAAAACAAATTTTCAACCCAGGTAGCAGATATTGATCAAGTAAAATACTCATAGAAAGCATTATTATTTTACCTTTTTTAATACATAAAGGATATTTCACTTCTCTGTTGCACCGCACATTTAACTCAGACAATGGAGTTAATGGAGGAAGTCATGTCCCTGTTTACATACAAAATCTATTAAATCTCCATGTAATACTTTTCCTTCATATTTCCACTTCATCTCTATGTTATTTCTGTTCATGTAATCCACATTAACAGTACATGGTTCTGAAAAACAAAATACTCTTTTAAATTCTTGTGTGAGAAATATAAAAGTGATATTTTTAAAACAAATATGACAAGTATAAAAAGTAATTTTATAATTGAAACCATCAAGGCTTCTCACATGCATATATACATATAAGAAAATACATACTTTATTAGCAAATGGATCTATATAATACTTATTGTAATAAATTAAAACTAATTTAAAACATCAAAAATACTCTTTAAGGGCATCAATCAGTTAGATTAATAATAATTTTCTTTCTATAAAATAAAAACCTTGAACTACCATATAGAAAATAACAGAAAATCTCCTAATGAATAAAAGCAAGACTCCTGCCCTCATGGAACTTACCTTCTAACTGAGAGAAACACCCACAATACATAATAAATATAATAAAGATATGAATTGCATAACTTGTGGCTGATATGGTTTGGCTTTTTCCCTACCCAAATCTCATCTTGAATTGTAGCTCCCATAATTCCCACATGTCATGGGAGGAACCTGGTTGGAGGTAATTGAATCATGGGTTGGTTTTTCCCGTGCAGTTATTGCAATAGTGAATAAGTCTCATGAGATTTGATGGTTTTATAAGGGGGGAGTTCCCCTGCACATGCTCTCTTGCCTGCCACCATGCTTCTCCTTTGTCTTCTGCCATGATTATGAAGCCTCCCAAGACATGTGAAACTGTGAGTCCATTAAATGTCTTTCCTTTATAAATTACCTAGTCTCAGGTATGTCTTTATTGCAGTATGAGAACAGAGTAATATGGTGGCCATCTTTAAACTAAAGCACAAGTTAAATTTGATGAAAAAAGAGTATTGAAGGGGAGGGGTAACAAAAGAGCTAGGGAAGAGAAGTTGCACTTTTCAGTAAGGTGATTAGGACAAGCCAAAATAAGAATATTTGCACAAAAGCTTAAAGATGACTAGTCGAACCATGTCATTTTCTTTATAAGAGTGTTCCAAGCAGAAGTAACAACCAATGCAAAGGCCCTGAAGTGAGAGCATTCTTGGCTTGTTTGTGGAAGAATAAGAAGATCGGAAAGACTGGAGTGATAAGAGCAGGGAAAAGAGTATGGAGAGGTTAGAGACTCCTAATGTCTAGAATAATAATTCCTACAGAGAAAATTCTACTCATTATTATATTGCTGTGTGAATTTGTACTGATAGTCTTCCCAGTTTCAATAGATAAGCAAGATATACAAACCACCTTTCTCTTGCCCTGATAACAAAGATTAATCTTCATTTGGTATTTTCTTTGATTCTTTAGGACCAAGCCTAACTCTCTTGAGGCAGTTGTTCCAGATATAGAATGATGTATTTCCTTAACTACATCATTGTTATTTCCTTATGAGCTTGTTTCATTACTAGCTTGGCCATAAAAATTTTAACCTCGTCTTTGTCCTTAGAGATTACTATACTTCCATTGAATTAAATATCAATCACATCAACAACTTAATACCAAAAACATTTATAAAAATATGAGAGCAACAGAAAATTTCTATGTGAATATGTATCTGAATTTGAGTGGGAACAGCCTCGAAGTATTACTTGGAAGGTAGAAACCACTAACAAAATGTTGAAAGAGCTCAATACTTAAAACTTACATATATTTAAAAACACAATAAACATAATCAAGTGGATAATTTAATTTATATAAATATAGATCCTATAAGGATGAAAAACAGCTAAACTATCAGTAATGTATCCATTAAGAAAAACCTGTGGCCAATAGAAAATTGAAAAATTCCAAATTAATTAGTTCTTTAAAAAATCAAAGCAACTGAGTTTGCCTGCTTAACCAAAAAATGTCAAGATTAAAATATTCAAAGTTAACAAAGAGTAAGACAGTTACTACTTTAATTGATGTATGGTAGGGTTAACAAATCAGAACAAACTTTCTGATAGGCAATTTGGTAATTAATAGAAAATGAATTAAAATTATAAGATCTCATAATTATTTTTAATAAAAATAAATAAGTAACATATACAAAGATTTACTTGGAAGTGTGCTGTTTGGAATATAAAAATGTCAAACATTAAACATCCATTGATAAACTGGTTAAATTACATATGTTAATCTCCATTATGGACTACTAGACAGTCATTGAAGTACATATTTTAGAAGTATGACAAACCATGTTTATACTATATTTTGAGTGAAAAAAATCTAAGATATATACCTCTGTATCTTATGATATCATTTTTGTGGAGTGTGTGTGTGTGTATGTGTGTCTGTGTAAAACATTCAGAAGACTATTATCAAAGTTATTAACAAACACTTTTATATAATCCAGAGGATGTAACAAATGTGTCCATTTGGGTGAGGATGTGATGGTAAAAAGCTGTTAACAATATATTCTAACAAGGAAAGAATAGGACTAATTATTCTTCGCTAAATGACATTCTGAGGGCAATACAAGCAGAGATGTAGAGGGGTATATAGTAGAGAGGGAATTTTAGCTAGGAAAAAGGCAATCCAAAAAGTAATTTGTTGCAAAAATGTGAATATACTTAATGCCACGGAATTGTACACTCAGAATTTATACACTTAAAAAATTGTACATTAAAGTGGTAAATTTTATGTTATGTATAATTTGGAACAATGAAAAAGAAGGGGATAAGAACTAATGTAGTCCTAGATGCTGAGATTTTAGGGACTTTCTACTTAAAGAAATGAGAGGTGAAAACACTTGGGGAAAAAATGTGTATACAAAATCATCATTTTCATGATATAAAAAACTGTCAGAAAATCACGCGAAAGTACAAACACAGACATTCAATATGTTCTCTTTCTTACCCAAGCAAACAGGTGGGGATGACCATTTTCCTCATTCACAATGAGAGATTTTTGATCCCCTCAGTAAGTAATATTTATTGCATCTGTATTCCACTGAGGATCCTGTTGTATAGCTTGCCAATAACACATCTGTAAAGATCCCATGCATTACAACAGGAGGATGCTTACAATTCTCATTATTTTCTAAGAAAAGAAGATGTTTTAAAATTAACATAAGCTCATAGCAATATAACATAGTAAGTCATACTATAGTGTCTCAATATTTGTATTATATAACTTTGGACAATTGTTTTATAAATGCAGCACAAATGTCAAAAACGTTATTTGGCTCAAATATTTTTAAAATTTGCTAAGCAAGAGACGAGAGCAATTTTGTTAACTTAAAACAACTGTGCATATTTTTTCTTTCTCAATTGTGAAGGAATTATGATATAGACATTTTTTAAATCTGTAGAATGAGAAACTGTTCTTTAATCTAAAGATTATGGTCAATTCTAAAATTGCTCTTTGGAACTACCCATTTTTATTTTCTTCTTTCTCATTCCTCTTCATCTCTGGTCTCAATCAACCCATGAAGGAAATATCCACTTTTTCCCCTCTTTTTGGTATCTTTCTCTTACTCTGTCAATTTCCTTAGCATCCTTCATAGCTTTGATCTTATTCAATAAATGTCCTAGATAAATATGTCTGTGGAGCTCTCTCTCTGATCTGATAAAGAAATGAGAAAGAGGACAGTAATAGTAGCCCCCAGAAGTGATAGTGTAGCCTGATGGTGCCCTTCAGTAAAATGAAAGATCAAGGACATGCCTCAGAAAGGGATAAGGTTAAGAATGGCCAGATGCAATGCTCTACCCTAACTTTGTAGGACATATGGGGAGAAGAAGTAGATAATGCTTATGGCCAGTCACTCAGTCCACCATGCCCTTATTTACGTCTCTAACAAAGCACATCGTCATTTGTGTGCTGTCATTTAAAGCGCACAGGTCATGGCATGACACAGATCAGATAATCATGCTTGGCACTGTTGTGTTCAAAAAGGTTTTGTTTTGTTTTTTAGAAATTTTTTTATTATAATACTTTAAGTTCTCGGGTACATGTGTAGAACATGCAGGTTTGTTACATAGTTATGCTCGTGCCATGGTTGTTTGCTGTATCCATCACCCCGTCTCCTACATTAGGTATTTCTCCTAATGCTGTCCCACCCATAGCCTCTCACCCCCCCACAGGCCTTAGTGTGTGATATTCCCTTCCCTGTGTCCATGTGTTCTCATTGTTCAACACCCATTTATGAGTGAGAACATGCAGTGTTCGTTTTTCTGTTCTTGGGTTAATTTTCTGAGAATGATGGTTTCCAGCTTCATCCATGTCTCTGCAAAGGACATGAACTCACCCATTTTTATGGCTGCATAGTATTCCATAGTGTATATGTGCCGCATTTTTTTTATCCAATCTATCGTTGATGGGCATTTGGGTTGGTTCCAAGTCTTTGCTATTGTGAACAGTGCCTCAATAAACATATGTGTCTACATGTCTTTATAATAGAATGATTTATAATCCTTTGGGTATATACCCAGTAATGGGATTGCTGGGTCAAATGGTATTTTTAGTTCTACATCCTTGGGGAGTCGCCATACTGTCTTCCATAATGGTTGAACTAATTTACACTCCCACCAACAGTGTAAAAGCATTCTTTACATGACTTAAATTCTATAGATGGCTACACATACACACATACACACATGTACACACACAAAGCAGAAGAGTAGGTGCTATAGCAATGTGTTTCTAATTTTCCTAAGCAGTCTATTCCTAAAATATGCATATTAAAAGAATGGAAAATTTTCCACCATAAGCTTAACTATTGATGTTAAATGTAGCATACATACTAACACACTCAGGAGGAAGTGTCCATTTTCCACGCCTACAAGTTATCTCATTTCATCCATGGAAAAGGTAGCCACTTTCACATGCATATGTCACTTTATCCCCATTGTAATAAATCTTAGAGTGTAAATTCGCTGCACCGTTTTCAATGAAGTATGGTCCCTCACAGTCTACCTTCTGTCCTTCTGAAAAGGTACAGTTAAAAGAGAAAAGAACATTTAGTCACACAT
>PVKP010028374.1:0-30200 GCA_004027715.1 Plecturocebus donacophilus
CAAAGAGACTTAGACTCCCACACAATAATAGTGGGAGACTTTAACATTACACTGTCAATATTACATAGATCAACGAGATAGAAAATTAACAAGGATATCCAGGACTTGAACTCAGACCTGGAACAACTAGACTTAACAAATATTTACAGAACTCTCCTCCCCAAATCCACAAAACATACATTTTTCTCAGTATCACATTGCACCTATTTTAAAAGTGACCACATAATTGGAAGTAAATCACTCCTCAGCAATTGCATAGCATTTCACAGGTTTAAATAAAATATTGGTTGGCTGCTTGTTATTTTCATCCCCTATTCCTTCCTATTCTCATTGTTAAGCACAATTATTGGCATAAAAGAAGTTTTTAATACCCATTTTTAGACTGCATTCTAGGCTGGGCAATAAAACAAGAATCCTGTTCTCTCTCCCTCTTTCTCTTCCTGTTTCTTTCTTTCATTCTTTTTTTTTCTTTCTTTTGCTCTTTCTTTCTTTCTCCTTTTCTTTTTGTTTCTTTAAAAAAATAAAATAAAATAAAATAAAATAAAGAGAGCCAAATTAGGCCATTCACAATTGCTACAAAGAGAATAAAATACCTAGGAATACAACTAACAAAGGACATGAAGGACCACTTTAAGGAGAACTACAAACCATTGATCAAGGAAATAAGAGAGGACACAAACAGATGGAAAAACATTTCATGCTCGTGGTTAGGAAGAATCAATATTTTGAAAGTGGCCATACTGTCCAAAGTAATTTATAGATTCAATGCTATCCCCCTCAAGCTACCTATGACCCTCTTCACAGAATTGGAAAAAAACCACCTTAAACTTCATATGGAACCAAAAGAGAGCCCGTATAGCCAAGTCAATTCTAAGCAAAAAGAACAAAGCTGGAAGCATCACACTACC
This sequence comes from Plecturocebus donacophilus, assembly GCA_004027715.1. NCBI lineage: Eukaryota > Metazoa > Chordata > Mammalia > Primates > Pitheciidae > Plecturocebus > Plecturocebus donacophilus. The sequence goes on from PVKP010028374.1 coordinate 909, forward strand.
TGACTTCAAACTATACTACAAGACTACAGTAATCAAAACAGTATGATACTGGTACCAAAACAGAGACATAGACCAATGGAACAGAACAGAGGCCTCGGAGGCAACACCACACATCTACAACCATCTGATCTTTGACAAACCTGACAAAAACAAGCAATGGGGAAAGGATTCCCTATTTAATAAATGGTGTTGGGAAAACTGGCTACCTATGTGCAAAAAGCAGAAATTGGATGCTTTTCTTACACCTTACACTAAAATTAACTCCAGATAGATTAAAGACTTAAACATAAGGCCTATCACCATAAAAACCCTAGAAGAAAACCTAGGCAAAACCATTCAGGACATAGGCATAGGCAAGGACTTCATAACTAAAACACCAAAAGCATTGACAACAAAAGCCAAAATAGACAAATGGGATCTAATTAAACTCCACAGCTTCTGTAAAGCAAAAGAAACAATCATTAGAGTGAAGTGACAACCAACAGAATAGGAAAAAATTTTTGCAATCTACCTATCTGACAAAGGGCTAATATCCAGAATCTACAAAAAACTGCAACAGATTTACAAGAAAAAAACAAACCCATTCAAAAGTGGGCAAAAGACATGAATAGGTGCTTTTCTTTTTTTTTTCTCACCCTCTGCTGTCCCTCCCCTATTTCCCCCCAACAAACCCAAGTGTGTGATGCTCCCCTCCCTGTGTCCCTGTGATCTCATTGTTCAAAACTCACCCATGAGTGAGAACATGCGGTGTTTGATTTTCTGTTCTTGTATCAGTTTGCTGAGAATGATGCTTTCCAGGTTCATCCATGTCCCTACAAAGGACAAGAACTCATTGTTTCTTATGGCTGCATAGTATTCCATGGTGTATATGTGCCACATTTCCCTGCCCAGTCTATCATCGATGGGCATTTGGGTTGGTTCCAGGTCTTTGCTATTGTAAACTGTGCTGCAATGAATATTTGTGTGCATGTGTCCTTAGAGTAGAACGATTTATATTCCTTTGGATATATATGCAGTAATGGGATTGCTGGGTCAAATGGGATTTCTATTTCTAGGTCCTTGAGGAATCGCCACATTGTCTTCCACAATGGTTGAACTAGTTTACACTCCCACCAACAGTGTAAAAGTGTTTCTATTTCTCCACATCCTCTCCAGCATCTGTTGTCTCCAGATTTTTTAATGATCGCCATTCTAACGGGCATAAGATGGTATCTCAATGTAGTTTTCAGTTGCATTTCTCTAATGACCAGTGATGATGAGCATTTTTTCATATGTTTGTTGGCCTCATGTATATTTTCTTTTGTAAAGTGTCTGTTCATATCCTTTGCCCACTTGTGAATGGGCTTATTTGTTTTTTTCTGGTAAATCTGTTTTAGTTTTTTGTAGATTCTGGATATTAGCCCTTTGTCAGATGGGTAGACTGCAAAAATTTTTTCTCATTCTGTTGGTTGCCGATTCACTCTAATGACTGTTTCTTTTGCTGTGTAGAAGCTGTGGGTTTGATTAGGTCCCATTTGTCTATTTTGGCTTTTGTTGCCAATGCTTTTGGTGTTCTGGTCATGAAGTCTTTGCCTACACCTATGTCCAGAATGGTTTTGCCTAGGTTTTCTTCTAGGGTTTTTATGAGTTTTTATGGTGTTAGGTCTTATGCTTAAGTCTTTAACCCATCTGGAGTTAATTTTAGTGTAAGGTGTCAGGAAGGGGTCCAGTTTGTTTTCTGCACATGGCTAGCCTGTTTTCCCAACACCATTTATTAAACAGGGACTCCTTTCCCCATTGTTTGCTTTTGTCAGGTTTGTCAAAGATCAGATGGTTGTAGATGTGTGGTGTTGCCTCCGAGGCCACTGTTCTGTTCCATTGGTCTATGTCTCTGTTTTGGTACCAGTACCATACTGTTTTGATTACTGTAGCCTTATAGTATAGTTTGAAGTCTGGTAGTGTGATGCCTCCCACTTTGTTCTTTTTGCTTAGAATTGACTTGGCTATGAGGGCTCTCTTTTGGTTCCATATGAAGTTTAAGGTGGTTTCTTCCAGTTCTGTGAAGAACAGCTGCTTTTCAAAAGAAGACATTTATGAGGCCAACAAACACTTGAAAAAATGCTCATCAGCACTGGTCATTAGAGAAACGCAAATCCAAACCACATTGAGATACCGTCTCATGCCAGTTACAATGGCGAGCATTAAAAAATCTGGAGAAAAAAGATGCTGGAAAGGATGTGGAGAAATAAGAATACTTTTACACTGTTGGTGGGAGTGTAAATTAGTTCAACCATTGTGGAAGACAGTGTGGCAATTTCTCAAGGACCTACAAACAGAAATCCCATTTGACCTAGCAACCCCATTACTGGGTATATATCCAAAGGATTATAAATCATTCTATTATAAAGACACATGCACACATATGTTCACTGCGGCACAGTTTACAATAGCAAAGACCTGGAACCAACCCAAATGCCCATCGATGATAGACTGGACAAGGAAAATGTGGCACACGTACACCATGGAATACTATGCAGCCATAAAAAACAATGAGTTCATGTCCTTTGTAGGGACATGGATGAATCTGGAAACCATCATTCTCAGCAACCCTGACATAAGAACAGAAAACCAAACACCACATGTTCTCACTCATAGGTGGGTTTTGAACAATGAGAACACATGGACGCAGGGAGGGGAGCATCACACACTGGGGTCTGCTGTGGGGGGATAGGGGAGGGACAGCAAGGGGTAGGGAGGTTGGGGAGGGATAACATGGGGAGAAATGCCAGATATTGGTGATGGGGGGATGGAGGCAGCAAACCACATTGCCATGTATGTTCCTATGCAACAATCCTGCATGTTTTGCACATGTACCCCAGAACTTAAAGTGCAATAAAATAAATATTTAAATAACAAATAAACAAAGAATAGATGATAAGAAAACAGGAGAGGGAAAACTTGTATTGAAACTCAGGAAAGAAAGAGAAGAGAAAAGCACACCTTAATAGAGATGAAAGTCATATGAGAAACAACAAAAGGTAAGAGATACAAAAAGAGAAGTTTGACAAAATTACATAAAACGAAAAGGAGACAAATGATTCCACTAACATGATATACTTAGAATATTCAAATTCATAGAGACAGAAAGTAGAACAGTGGTTACTAAAGGCTGGGGCTGGGGGCAAGGGAAGCAGTTATGGTAATAGAGCTAATGTTTGATGGGGACAGAGTTTCCATTTGGAATGATGAAAAAGTTCTGGAGGTAACAGTGGCAATGATTGCACAGCATTGTGAAGGTACTTAATGCCACTGAATTGTTCACTTAAAAATGACTAAAATGGCAAATATACAAAAATAAATAAAAATAAAATAAAGATTACTTTATTCCTGCATCTTCTCAATTGTTTCTTCCTTGTATTTGCCCTTTTCCTTTCCTACTTGACGAGATTTGACTTTCCGTTCAAGGTTTTTTTTTGCGATCTTTGTCCACTTTTAGCCTAGTGATAGCCACCTTGCTGGGGTGAATGCCTACGTGGACAGTTGTGGATTAGTCTTTTTGCACTGCTCCCGTTCAATGCAGAAAACACATTTCTTCCTGTAAACCTGGACTACTTTGCCAATTTGCTGGCCTTTATAGTGTCCTCATACAACCTGAACTTCATCATCCTTTTGATGGGCGTGGATTGCATGTTGTACTTCTGTCTCAGCTCTTTGGAAAGAGGGGAAGATGTAATCTTCCTGCAAATGTGGGAACGTGCATTGAAATGCCTTTTGGAATTCTTCCTTTGGTGGTTGGAAGTCACACAGGGATTGAATTTCATTTTGGCCACTCCCCCTTCGGTGATGGCCGCAAAAGGGAAGAGAGCTATGGTGTTCTTTTATCATGCATATGGCAGCAAAGAAGGAATCTGGGCACAACTGGGTTGCATCTATGGGAGTTGGCTAAGCTCAGGGGAGAGCAAAGGAACTTAGGAAGAGTATATAAAAAGAAATTTAAAAGGACAAGGCATAAATTTTCACAGTTGAAAGCCTATTTTCTACAAAACAACTAATCCTGCATAAAAATGTGCCTTCTAAATGAGGAAGAAAAGGTAATCTTCAAGCTCTCCTTTAAAAAAAAAAAAAAGAAGAAAAATGCAGGATAACCTCAAACTGGTTGAGGGAAAAGTAAGTAAAGGAAAAGCTGAAATTGCCTCAAGGAAGTAAGTCATCCAGAGGTAAAAGCAAATATGCATCTTCTCTGGAAGAAAGCATCCTTAACTTAGATTCTGAGAATTCCCACAAATTAAAACCAACCATATCTGAGCTTATACTCTAAGATGTCCAAACACATAAGATAAACCACCATGAGTAAAAGTCATTAGAAGCAACAAATCAACAATTTTGAGACATTACTACCATAGATATTAGAATTGTCAGACACAACATATAAATTAGCTAGGTATAGACAGTTTAAATAAAGCTAAGATAAAAATTAGTCAAAGAGCAAAATAATGAGCCCACAGATTTGGAAAAGCAGAGACAACTTTTAGGAATGAAATAGCAATTATTTAAATATAGCACTACATACATGGATTAAAGAGCAAAATAGACATAACAGAAGTGAATTAAAAGATCTCAAAAAGATATACTGAATGTAGCACAAGAAACTAACATGGAAAATATAAAAAAGAGGTCAAGAAATACCAAACATAGAATAAAAATGTCTGATTTCTAATCAGAGTTCCAGAAAGACAGAACAGAAAGAGTTAAAAAAGGGCAGTATGTGAAGAGATAATGCCTTAGAACTTCCCAGAACTAACTGGATTTACTATTTTATTTTATTTTATTTTACTTTTTTATTTTGAGACAGTCTCTCTCTGTTGCCCAGGCTAGAGTGCAGTGGCATAATCACAATACGCTGCAGCCCCCACCTCCCAGGCTCAAGCAATCCTCCCACCTCAGCCTCTCAAGTAGCTGGGAGTTCCTAGGACTACAGGCACACTATGTTGCCTAGGCTGGTCTTGAATTCCTGGGCTCTAGCGATCCACCCACCTCGGCCTCCCAAAGTGCTGGGATTAAAAGCATGAGCCACTGTGCCTGGCCTAATCAGATTTTAATTAAAGTTCTGAATCTCAGCCGGGCCTGGTGGCTCACGCCTGTAATCCCAGCACTTGCTGAGGCAGGCAGGTCAAGAGATCAAGACCATCCTGACCAACATGGTGAAACCCTGTCACTACTAAAAACACAAAATTAGCTGGGCATGGTGGCACACACCTGCAGTCCCAGCTACTTGGGAGGCTGAGGCAGGAGAATGGCTTAAACCAAAGAGGCAGAGGTTGCAGTGAGCCGAGATTGCACCATTGCACTATAGCCTGGCAACAGAGCAAGACTCCATCTCAAAAAAAAAGTCATGAATCTCTAGATAACAAAAAGTACAATATGTTAAACAAGACACATCTATATAATACTTTGTATCACACAGGGTACAGACTGAAGTGCTGAAACAAAAAGATCCCAAATTACAGTGGGGCTAGGAAGATGAAATTTCATTCATTATCACTAAACAGTCCCACAGGTTGGTAGTTTAAGGGGCTAGCAGCTCTGCTCCTCGAGGGGACTCAGGAATGAAGTTCTGCCAGTCTTAAACTTAACTTTTGTTCTGTGTCTAGACAGTTGCTCTGGTTATCACTAATTCCTAGCCATTAAGAACAAAGGAAAAAGAAGCTTGCAATCTTTCTTTTAAGGATATGACACACGTGTTGCACACATCACTTTGAGAAGAAAGTAGCCCAGCTTTTGACAACCCTGTGGGCTGACATGCCAGATTTGAAAATGGGTGAGCCCCAAATATAATCTTTTCCATCCAGTAATTTTCTCACATGGGGATTTTTTCAAAGTAAGCAAAGGCTAGGGTGGGGCTAGAAAGCAAAAGAAATTTCCTGAATTCAAAACAGTCTTACAGTTTTGAGTTCTCATGGCTTCATAGTATCAAAGCCTCAACATCTAGCAAACCTGAGCCTAACAATCTTAAGGTTTCATAGTTTAGTTTTAAGGTGAAACAGGCTCTCAATGTTTGGTCCCAGGGAACTTCTAAAGGGTGAACCCTGAATCATCTTCAAAGCATTGAATGACATTGAGCCAAATCTGCAACTAAAATCCCAATATAACTTCTGATAAAACCAATATCTCAGTCTTATGGCAGCAAATAGGTTGGGGTTGGAATGAAAAGAAGAAAAACCATCTTAGACTCTTGGTTTTTTAATTCCAAGGCTTTAAGAGAGAGATCAAGTTCAAAACACTACCCTAAACCAGATCATATCCTGATTGGTACTGATTACCACCCTAGTCAGAGCTACCAAAAAAGGCTGAGCTCCCTCAGTCAGTGGAGCTGAAGCAAGACCCAATTATATGCTATTTATATGAAAAATATTTTAAGTATAAATGGATATATAGAATGTGAAAGTACAGAAAAATATATGTGAAAACACTTAAGAATAAGAATGTAGATGTAGTTATTTTAAAATAAGATAAAGTATATTACAACAAAAGCTGCCATCAAAAGAAGACCACTGCATAATGTCAACATAGTTAAGTCAACAAGAAAAGATAACACTTTAAAATGTGGATGGCCTTAATGTTAGAGTTTCAAGAACATGAAAAAAAAATTGGAGATTTAACACATCTCTACATATTTGATATAAGTGTGTTAAAAATCAGTAAGGATATAGAAGATTTGAATATCAACAGGTTTAATTTAAATTTGCCTAAGACTACACTAAATAGCTGCAGAATACACATCCTCTCAAGTGCACATGGGAATATTAACCAGGATCTCACATGTGATAGATCATAACACAAGCCTCAAATATTTTTCAAAAAGTCATTTCACAGAGTATACTCTCTGACTAGATCACTATTCAATTGAATTCAAATCAATAACAAGCCAAGCGCAGTAGCTCATGCATGTCATACCAGCACTTTTGGAGGCTGAGTCGGGCAGATCACCAGAGGTCAGGAGTTCCAGACCAGCTTGACCAACCTGGCAAAACCTCATCTCTACTAAAAAAATTTTTTTAAAAAATTTAAAAATTAGCCAGGCATGATGGCAGGCCTCTGTAATCCCAGCTACTTGGGAGGCTGAACCTAGGAGGCAGAGGTTGTGTGAGCCAAGATCGCACCACTGCACTCCAGCATGGGCAACAGAAGGGAAACTTTGTCTCAAAAATAAATAAATAAATAACAATACAAATATCTATGAAATCCCCACTATATTAGAAAAAAAATAGTTAAACATCTCTTAATAACTCCTAATCAAAGAACAAATAACAAGGGAAATTAGAAACTATTTCATACTAGATGATAATAAAAATATAAAATAGAGAGACTGGTGCACTCCCAAGAGATCTTCAGAGGGAAGGCGCCGAGAGCAGACAGAAGGAACACACAGAAGATGGGCTTCAGTGGAAGGAAGCTAGGAAAGCTGCATGGGGCTACAGTGCACCGGGACTCACCCCTGGCCCCCAACACTTTTGGGAGAACCAGCAAGTTGAACTGTCAAGAAGCAACCCATTCTCGCCATAGGCCTCTGCAATCACAGCAGTAGAAGACCACTTGACCACCACAAACACTCGAGTTGGCAGGAACAGCTGCTTGGAGAAGTGGTAGAGGGAGCACACCAGCTGATGTGGAGCCCAGAGGATTTGGTGTGGGAGCCTCCATGTTAGAGCACTGCCAGAGAAGCCTGTCTCCCAGGATTGGCTTGCTCCCATGGGAGACTTTAGCCCTAAAGGATCTGTCAGACCTGAACTCGCAGGGCTGTCTTGCCCATCAGATGAACTACTGGACCTAAGTACCCCTTGGTCTGCCAGCCTCTCCCGGGGCCCCACCATGGTCACACCTACTTGCTGGACACCTAGGGGCCAGCATCATAGCTCCAGCACTGGTGGGTCATGCCTTACCTGCAGAGAGCTCCAATAGGGTAGCCCACACAGTCATGCATGAGCTCACCCACTCTCTTCCCACACTGTAGCCTCCCCCAGGCCCCAAATCCCTACATTGCTTTGCCTGCATGTGTGTGTGGAAAGGTGTTGCCTTCCTTGACCCACCAGCATGTGTGTGTGTGTGTGTGTGCATCCTGTCTTGCCACTGCTGCAGTGAGAGTGTAGACCACCCCCAACTCCTCCCACCTCCCCCACCCCCACCCTTGACCACCACTGCAGTCAGAGCCTTGGCAGGCACAGAGCTAGCCAGTCCCACCCCACCAGCACCCTGCCTTTGTGCCAATACTGCCGCAGGAGTGAAACTAGGCACAGAAAACAGTGGCCCTCCCCAACCCTGAGCAACCACCCCTGCCTGTGGTGCACAAAGGACGTACAAAGAACTGCACCTGCCAGCATCCTGCCCCCATACCAACCCCACCACCAGCGTGACCCCATGCACAGTTGCCAGCAAGGACCATCCCCCAGCCCCTCTGAGCTACACAGCCTCCATCACTATAGTGAAACTCACACGGAGGTAGGCACTGTGGTACCCACTAGCACCTGCCTTCAGCCAACAAGCATGCACCCCACTGCACTGCAGCTGCTTCTGCCACTGCTGGTGACAAGTGCAAACAGGATGGATCCCACTGCCACCACACTACAAAATACTGTGGCTGACACCACCCATTCGAATGTAGTAACCAGCAGTCCAGGAACACCCTGTGCTCCTACCTCCACCCCCACCCCAGCGCAGTAGAGTCTTAATGTCAAGTAGACAGATAACAAAGTCGGGGCCTGATACAAGTTCTCTAGAGTTAGAGCACATAGTCCTGGAGTTGAGAGCTGAGTGTTGGCCACCAAAAATCTTCCAGAAACAAAGCTAGTCAGCTGAATCCACCTTATATACATTCAAACCTTTATGTCATCAAATAAAATAAAATTGCTAAAAACTCATCCAGAGGTCAGCAACTTCAAAGACTGAAGGAACATCAACCAACAAAGATGAGAAAGAACCAGCACAAGAAACCTGCAACTCAAAAAGCCAGAATGCCTTCTTTCCTCCAAACAATGACAACTCCTCTCCAGAAAAGATTCTGCACCAGCCTGAGTAGGCTGAAATGACAGAAATAGAATTCAGAATATGGACAGTAATGAAGATCATTGAGATGCAGGAGTATGTTGAAAACCAATTCAAGGAAGCTAAGAATCACAATAAAACAATACAAGTACTGACAGACAAAATAGCCAGTACAGAAAAGAATGTAACCAACCTGATAGTGTTGAAAAACACACTACCAAAATTTCATAATGCAATCACAAGTATTAATAGCAGAATAGACAAAGGAGAGGAAAGAATCTCAGAGCTAGAAAACTGGCTTTCTGAAATAGACAATCAGACATGAATAGAGAAAAAAGAATTAAAAAGAACAAACAAAACCTCAGAGAAATATGGGACTATGTAAAGAAAACAAATCTACAATTCATTGGTGCCCCTGGAAGACATAAGAAGAGTATAAGCAATTCAGAAAACATATTTCAGGATATCATCCCTGAGAACTTCCCCAACCTAGCTAGAGAGGCCAACATTCAAATTTAGAAAATGCAGAGAACCCTGGTAAGATACTTCACGAGGTCAGAATAAAATAAAAGAAAAAAATGTTAAAGGCAGAAATATCAGGTCACCTACAAAAGGAGGCCCATCAGACAAACAGTGGACTTCTTATCAGAAATCCTATAAGTCAGGAGAGATTGGGGGACAATATTCAACATTCTTTAAAAAAAAAAAGAAAAGAAATTTCAACCCAGAATTTCATATCCAACCAAACTAAGCTTCATAAGCAAAGAAGAAGTAAGATTCTTTTCAGACAATCAAATGCTGAGAAACCTTGTTAACACCAGACCTGATTTACAAGAACTCATGAAGAAAGTACTAAATATGGAAAGGAAAGACCATTACAAGCCACTACAAGACACACTTAAATACACAGACCAGTGACACTACAAAACAATGACACAAACAAGTCTGCATAATAACCAGCTAACATCATGGTGGCAGGATCAAATCCACACATATCAAAACTAACCTTGAATGTAAATGGGCTAAATGCCCTCTATGACACTACCCATTCGAGTGTAGTAACCAGCAGTCCAGGAGCACCTTGTGCCCCCACCTCCACCCCAACCCCAGTGCAGTAGATTCTTAAACTTAAGGAGACAGAGAACAAAGTCAGGGCCTGATGCAAGCTGTCCAGAGTTAGAGTCCCTGATGAATAGCACAGGGTGGCAAGGTGGATAAAGAACCAAGACCCATTGATATGTTGTCTTCAAGACATTCGCCTCACATGCCATTACACCCATAGTTTCAAGAAAAAGGTGATGAAAAGCAGGGGTTGCAATCCTAATTTAAGACAAAACAGACTTTAAACAAACAAAGAGCCAAAAAAGACAAAGAAGGGCATACATAATGATAAAAGGTTCAATTCCACAAGAAGACCTAACTATTCTAAATACATATGTACCTTACACAAGAGCACTCAGATTCATAAAGCAAGTTCTTAGAAACCCTCAAAGAAACTTAGACTTCCATACAATAATAGTGGGAGACTTTAACACCCCACTAGCAGTATTAGACAGATCATTGAGGCAGAAAATTAACAAAGATATTTAGTATCTGAACTCAGCACTGGAACAAATGGATCTGATAGACATCTACAGAACTCTCCACTTGAAAGCAACTGAATATACATTCTTCTCATTGCCACATGGCACATACCCTAAAATTGATTATATAATTGGACATAAGATACTCTTCAGCAAATGCAAAAGAACTGAAATCATAACAACCACTCTCTCAGACCAAAGTACAAACTAGAAATCAAGACTAAGAAATTCACTGAAAACTATACAATTACACAGAAATCGAATAACCTGCTCCTGAACGACTTTTGGGCAAATAATGAAATTAAGGCAGAAATCAAGAAATTCTTTGAAACTAGTGAGAACAAAGACACGACATATCAGAATCTCTGGGACACAGCTAAGGCAGTGTTAAAAGGAAAATTCATAGCACTAAATGACAACACCAAAAAGTTAGAAAGGTCTTAGTTTAACAGCATAACATCACAATGAAAGGAACTAAAAAACTAAGAGAAAACCAACTCCAAAGCTATCAGATGACAAGAAATAACCAAAATCAGATCTGAACTGAAGGAAATTGGGACACAAAAAAATATTCAAAAGATCAGCAAATCCATGAGTTAATTTTTTGGAAAAAAAATAACAACATAAACTGCTAGCTAGACTAATAAAGAAGAAAAGAGAGAAGATCAAAATAAATACAATTAGAAATACCAAAGGGGGTAATTTCTGACCCACATAAATATACACAACCATAAGAGAATATTATGAATACCTCTATGAACATAAACTAGAAAATCTAGAAGAAATGGATAAATTCCTGGACAGATACCCTCTGAAGACTAAGCTAGGAAGAAATTGAATTCCTGATCAGACCAATAACAAGCTCTGAAACTGGATCACTAATAAATAGGCTACCAACCAAAAAAAAGCTCAGGACCAGACAAATTCACAGCCAAATCCTATCAGATGTACAAAGAAGTGCTGGTACCATTTCTATTGAAAGTATTCCAAAAAATGAGGAGCAGGGACTCCTCCTTAACTCATTGCATGAGGCCAGCATCATCCTGATACCAAAACCTGTCAGAGACACACACAAAAAGAGTTAACTTCAGGCCAATATCCTTGATGAACATCAGTGCAAAAATCCTCAACAAATACAGGCAAACCAAATCCAGCAGCACACCAAAAAGCTTATCCACCATAATCGAGTAGGTGTTATCCCTAGGATGCAAAACTGGTTCAACATACACAAATCAATAAATGTGAATCATCACATAAACAGAACAAAGACAAAAGTCATATGATTATCTCAAAAGATGGAAAAACTCAATAAAATCAACACCCATTTATGTTAAAAAGTCTCAATAAACTAGGTATTGAAGGAACAAACCTTAAAATAATAAGAGTCATCTATGACAAACCCACAGCTAACATCATACTGAATGGGCAAAAGCTAAGCATTCTCCTTGAAAACCAGAACAAAACAAGGATGCCCTGTCTCCCCACTCCTATTTAACATAGTATAGGAAGCTCTGGCCAGAGAAATGAGGCAAGAGAGAAAAATAAAGGCATCCAAATAGGAAGAGAGGAAGTCAAACTAACCCTGTTTGAAAATGACATGATCTTATATCTGGAAATCCCTGTCTCAGCTCAGAGCTCTTAAAGCTGATAAACAACTTTGGAAAAGTCTCAGGATACAGGAATCAATGTACAAAAATCACTAACATTCATATACACAAACAACAGTCAAGCCAAGAGCCAAATCAGGAATGCAACCCCATTCACAATCACCGTAAAAAGAATAAAATACCTAGGAATGCAGCTAACCAGGAAGGTGGCAGATTTCTACAAGGAGAACTAAAAAACACTGTTCAAAGAAATCACTGATGACACAAACAAATGGAAAAACATTCTATGTTGGTGGATACAAAAAAAAAAATCAATATTGTTAAAATGGCCATACTGCCCAAAGCAATCTATAGATTCAATGCTACTCTTATTAAACTACCAATGATATTCTTCACAGAACTAGGAAAAAAATTATTTTAAAATTCTTATAGAACCAAATAAGAGCCAAAATTGCCAAAGTAATCCTAAGCAAAAGAAAAAATCTGGAGGCATCATGCTACCTGACTTTAAACTATGTTACAGGGCTACAGTAACCAAAACAGCATGGGACTGGTACAAAAAACAGGTACATAGACTAATGGGAATAGAATAGAGGGTTCAGAAATAAGGCCACACACCTACAATTGTCTGATCTTTGACAATTGACAAAAACAAGGAAAGAGGAAAAAAACTTCCTATTCAATAAGTGGTTCTGTAATAACTGGCTAGCTGTATGCAGAAATTGAAACTGGACTTTTCCTTACACCATATATAAGATTAAACTCAAAATGGATTAAAGACTTAAATGTAAAACCCAAAACTATAAAAACTCTGGAAGGCAACATAGGCAGTACCATTCTGGACACAGGAATGGGCAAAGATTTCATGACAAAGGTGACAAAAGCAATTGCAACAAAAATAAAAAATTGACAAATTGGATCCAATTAAACTAAAGAGTTTCTGCACAGCAAAAGAAACTATCAACAGATAGACAACCTACAGAATGGGAGAAAACTTTTGCAAACTATGTCTCTGAGAAAGATCTAATACCTAGTATCTGTATATTTGCATAAGGAACTTAAACAAATTTGCAAGCAAAAAACAACCCCACTAAAAAGTAGGCATAGAACATGAACAGACACTTTTCAAAAGAAGACATACATGAGGCCAACAATCATATGGAAGAAAAATCTCAACATTACAATCACTAGAAAATGCAAATCAAAACCACAATAAGATACCACCTCACATCAGCTAGAATGGCTATTATTAAAAAGTCAAAAAAAATACAGATGCTGGTGAGATTGTGAAGAAAAAGGAATGCTTATATACTGTTGGTGGGAGTGTAAATTAGTTCAACCACTATGGAAAACAGTGTGGAGATTCCTTAAAGACTTAAAAAGAAAATATCATTCTACCCAGCAACCTTATTACTGGGTATCTACCCAAAGGAATATAAATTGTTTTCTATTATAATGACACGTGCATGTGTACGTTTATTGCAGCACTATTCACAACTGCAAAGACATGGAATCAATTTGTTGGTATTATATCCAGCATTTAGCCTCCACTAAAAGAAACTATTTTTAAAACAGACTTACCAAAAATTCCAATCAATGATAGACTAGATAAAGAAAATGTGGCACATAAACACCATGGACTAGTTTACAGCTATATAAATAATGAGATCATGTCCTCTGCAGAACCGTGGATGGAGCTGGAGGCCACTATCTTTAGCAAAGTAATGGAAGAACAAAAATACAAATACCACATGTTCTCACTTATAAGTGAGCTAAATGATGAGAACACACAAACATATGGAGTGTAGTAACACACACTGGGGCTCATCAGTGTATGGAGGACAGGTGGAGGGAGAGAATCAGGAAAAATAACTAATGGGTACTAGGCTTAATATCTAGTTGATAAAATAATCTGTTCAACAAACCCCCATGACAGAAGCTTACCTATACAACAATCTTGAACATGTATCCCTGAACTTAAAATAAAACTTAAAAATACATATACATATATAAATGATGAAAATCTGTGAGATACAATTAAAGATTTTTTAAAGGTAAATGCACAGTATGAAATGCTTCTATTAGAAAAGTTGTATGGCATTCACACTTCAAAGATATATGCTTCCCAGTAGTCATGCCCTTATATAATCCCCTCCAACACTGAATTAGAGCTGACTGTGTGACCAACAGATAATAGCAGAAGTGAAAATGAGTGACTTCCAAAGCTAGGTCATAAAAAAGCATGCAGCTTCCACTTTGGCCTCTTGAATTATTCATTCTTGGGAAACCAGACACATGGTTATAAAATCACTTAAATAGTCCATTGAAAAGGCATGCAGAGAAATTTGCCAGCCATGTGAATGTAGCACATTGGAAGTGGACCTTCCTGCCCTACTCAAGCCTTCAGACAACTGCAGCCCATCAGATGTCTCACTGCAACTCCAACAGAAACTCCAATAGAAATTTAGAATGTCCTAGCTAATCCCTTCTAAATTCCTATTCACAGAACCCATGAACATAATAAATGGTTCTTTTACTCCATTAAGTTTTGAAGATGATTTGTTATGAAGTATTAGTAACTGGAATAAGAAGTGTATAAAATTATTGATCTAAGCTTTCACTTAAAAAACTAAAAGAAGCAAGTTGCCCACTTTTGGACATAGTGGTTTAAGCAAGGTTTTTATTATTATTATTATCTATTTTCTTAGACTCCCTGCTAAGTGGTCTGCATTTGTTGGTATTACATCCAGCATTTAAGCCTCCACTAAAAGAGACTATTTTTAAAACACACTTATCAAAAATCTTATTTCTTTGAAAATATTTTTCTAAATGAAGGCAAAACAAAGACATTTCCAGGGGAACAAAAACAAAGATTTTGTTGCTAGTAAACCTGTCGTATAAGAAATATTAATAGAAGTAATGTAAATAGTAATGGAAGTTTTTAGTAAATAGTAATGGAAATTTTTCAGCCTAAAAGCAAATGACCCCTGTGTAATTTGAATCCATGTAGGAAAACAGAGCACTGGTAAAGGTGATTATGTACGTAACCAAAGAGAGTATAATTGTACAGTTCTTCTCCTTCTCTTAAGTGATTTATAGACATACATATCAATGGAGCAAAATAAAAAAACACAGAAATATAGCCACACAAATATACCAACTGATTTTTTACAAACATACAAAAGCAATTCATTGGAAGAAAGCAATTTAAATGGAGCTGAACCAAGGGTACATCCATAGACCAAAAGATTTACCTTGACCTAAGTCCACACCTAATACAAAAAAAAAAATAAATGGATCACAAACATATGTAAACGTAAAACTACAGATTTACCTTAACCTAAGCCCACACCTAACACACACACAAAAAAAATGGATCACAAACATATGTAAACGTAAAGCTACAAAACTTTTAGAAAAAAATGTCGAAAATCTTCAGGATTTTATACTGGATACCAAAAGCATAACCTGTTTTATAAATAAAAAATTGTCCTTGATCAAAATTTAATTTGCTCTGCAAAACATCCTCATAAAAGGATAAAAAGGCAAGCTATAGAAAACCACATATCTGGCAAAGAACTATTATTCTGTAGAATATATAAAGAACTTTCAAAACTCAACATAAAAATACTCCAGTTGGAAATAGGCAAAAGACAGGAAGAAACATGTCACTGAAGAGAATATATAGATGGCAAATATGTACATGAAAAGATGTTCAAAAACATTAGCTGTTAGAGAAATTAAAATCACAATGGAAACTACACACCTATTAGAATGATTCATAAAAAGTAATTATGATCTCAAATGCTGAATATGTGGAGAAACTGGATCGCTCATACATTGCTGATGGAAATGTAACATTTTTTTGTATAGCCATTCTGGGAAATAATTTGGACATTTCCATAAAAATTAACATGCAACCACCATACCATTCAGTAACTGAAATCTTGTTCAGTTATTTCAGAGAAATGAAAACTTATGTTCACATAGACACCTGTACACTTGTATTCACAGAAGTTTTATTCATAATGGCCAGGAACTAGAAAAACCCAGATGTTTTTTAATAAGTGAATGATTAACAAGCAATGGTACAGCCATACCATATTTAATATACAGAATGATGGCCCCACAAAGATGTCCATGCCCTGTCTGCCCAACCTGTGAATATGTTACCTTACATGGCAAAAGTAACTGCAGATGTGACTAAGACTATAGGCTAATAAGCCACGAAAGCACATTCAATGTCATTATTTATGAGATAGTACCTCGTACTCATTAGAATGGATAAAATTTAAAACTTAAAGTACAAAATACTGATAAGAAATGTAGAGCAACTAGAATAGTCATTCATCATCGCTGGTGGTGTAAAAGTGTACAATCACTTTGGAAAGGATTTTGGTAGATCTTTTTTAAAAAAATAAACATATACCTTCCTTATAACCTGGCAATTCCACTTCTAAGTGTTTCCCCAAAATAAATGAATGTATGTGTTCACAAAAAGATTTGAACAAGAATGTGCACAGCAGCCTTATCTAAAACAGCCAAGACTGGAAATAGTTCTAATGTCCAGCAACAAATAAATGAATAAGTTATGATATATTTATTCAGTGGAATACTACTATATATCCTGAACTCCTAGGATGACAGAACCGTTCTCTACATTACTGTGGTGGTGGTAGCTATGTGATTCTATGCATTTTTCAAAACTCATAGAACTGTACTCCACAAAGAATTTTTACCATATGCAAATTTTTAAAACTCAATCATGATGGTGGGAAGAAACCAAGATAGAACACAGAGTGTCACAAGTGAATCTAACTTCATCACAAATGAATGGCATAACCCAACCAAATGGGGTAGAGAGAGATGAGCTGACCTATCTTTCTTTAGAAGTGTTCTGACTATGTATTATAAGGTTAGAGACTGAAAGTATACACAAACACTGTATTCTAGTTGGAAAATTTGTTTTTCACATAGGTTTGAGATACCATTCTAAAATAACTTTCAGAATGTTTTCTAGGGTTGAAAAATTTAGTAAATAAATTGCAGAGAATGAGAGCCCAGTTTCTCAGTGACAGAAAAAGAAGTTACAAATCAGCAAAGGGGAGTTGTTAGAACGAACCGTGTGGTACTGCTGGATTAGAGTCAGGGATATCAGTGTGATCTCATGTTTACCCTAAAGTGTGTTTGTCTGTACTAGAATCTGTATATCTATCTGTAGGCATATCTTTGTATATACAAATAGACATATACAGTATAAAAACAGATTTATGTGTATGCATGTGTTAGTAGATGTACATATATTTCCTAGCGCTATTGTCTGACACAGCCTGGAGGTAGTGACACTCCAGCAGCAATACACACATTGGGTGCCCAGAATTTGGTTTCAAAATACCATTCTCCTATATAAGAAACCAGGATTCCTTGGACAAATGGTTGATTCTAGGACTTGAACAGGAAAAATACAACTTGCACTACATGAGCCTAGAGCATGTTGTGATACCAGTGAGAAAAGAAGTGGTTTAAAAAATGAAAAGATAAAGGCCACCTGAAAGAACTCCTAATGGTCAAAGCAGAAACAATTTGAGCAAGCAAATAAATAAAAGTTTGTATTATAACCCAAAGAATGAAATATAAATAGCCATGAGAGTTAATACTGATACAAATATTTGAAGAAATAGATGAAGATGAAGGACAACCCTTTATTATAGAAGAATTCTAATCATAATGAGGCAGAAATGAGAAAAATAGGAAACAAACATTAGAACACTATAATAATCATTGCAAGAGGCAAAATTCACTGATGAATGCTAAAATTTGTGGGCCAAGCTTCAAGAAAAACAGCTTATCTGCATAGCCTCAAATTATCTCCCTAGAAATATTTATTAATTACTGTAGTAGTTTTAATGTATGTCTAAATATTTAATACTCCTCTCTTCAGAGGTGCAGAAGGGAAGCTCAGTTCCCCTCACTTTGAGTATGGACTAGGCTTAATGGCGTGCTTCTAAAATAGAATACGAAAACAGAGAACATAATAACTGGCTGGGCATGGTGGCTCACACCTGTAATCCCAGCACTTTGGGAGGCCAAGGCGGGAGGATCACCTGAGGTCAGGAGTTCGAGATCAGTCTGGCCAACATGCTGATACCCCATCTCTACTAAAAATACAAAAATTAGCCAGGCATGGTGGCACATGCCTGTAATCCCAGATACCTGGGAGGCTGAGACAGGAGAACTGCTCGAACCCAGGAGGTAGAGATCGCAGTGAGTAGAGATCATGCCATGCACTTCAGCCTGGGTGATAGAGAAAGACTCCATCTCGAAAAAGGAAAAACAAAATCATAACCGTGCAGTAAAGAAACCTGACAGATGCCACCTAAATAAGTGGTAACAAATAATTAAAACTACTACAGTCATAAAACATATTGACATTATGTAGCCTCAATGTCATGTCACATCACCTCTCTGATATTCTTCACTAAAATCTGTAACTTCAGCCTAGTTATGAGAAATCATCATAAGAAGGCTAATGGAGGAGCATTTTATAAAATACACAATGGCTGCTTTTCAAAAGTATCAAGATCATGAAAACTAAGGAAAGACTGAGAAACTGTCATAATTGAAGGAAATTAAGGAAACATGATAACGAAATACAATATAGTATCCTGGCTTGAACCCTGAAACAGGCTTTAAAAAGCTCATTGATGGAAAAATGGAGAAATGTAAATAAAGTATATAGTTTTGCTAGTGATATTTTTAAAAATTTAATTTAATTTTTAGTTTTGGTCACTGTATCAGTTATAAGATGTTAACACAAGGGAAAGCTGGATGTAGGTTATGTAAGAACTCCGTAATAGTATGTCACATTTCTGTAGGTCTAAACATTTGAAAATAACAAGTTAGAAATTATGTAAACTTACTGTTAAATCAATTATATTAAAAGTAGAAGATAATAAGCTACTGACATATGTGAAAACATGGATGGATCTCAAAAATGTTTTCAGAGACAAAATGAGTGCATGTTGTATAATTCTACGTATATGCATTTCTAGAACAGACACAATCAAAGGTGATAGAAATCTTATCAGTGAGTGTCCCTGGATAGGAAAGAACTGACTGCAAAGTCTGTGTTCATGGAAATATTCCATCTCTTAATTGGGGTAGTGGTTACATGAGTGTGTACATTTGTAAAATCTCATGGAACTATACAATTTAAAAGATATATTTATTCTATGTGAATTATAACTCAATAAAGTTGCTTTAAAAAAAAAACCATGGAGTAGAAAAATGAATAAAAAAGAAGTACTTATAAAATATATAGAGCATAAATTAAATAGCACTAACTTGGTCAAGGAAAAGACCCAAGAACAGGCTTGGGTTTGTTTAAAGCTTTGAAAATAACCATAACCCCCAAATTGACCCTAACCTTCTGAGCACTGAAACTGGGAAATGTTCTAAATTTCCAGGAAACGAGGGTGAGAGCAGGCTGTTCCCACACCTCCAGCTAGTTCTGGCCTCCATGTATATTTGAGATTAATTTACAGCTATTAAAGCACACTAATAAATGATCAGAACTTATGGCACCATGCAAGGCTTGCTTTGAAGTTCAGGCCATTTCCTTCCTCTGCTTGGAAGCACTTGAGGCCAAAAACTGCTGTGTTGTCCAAACAGCCTGTTCAGCTGACCTGAAATCAGACTGGGCACTGCATCCAAAGAGTTAATCCAAGCACACCCTGGTGTCGCCATCACCCACACCTCCAGCCCCAAACAAAGATCTGCAGGGAGGCTGCCAAGTCCAGTAAGCCATTAACAGGGAAAACCTAGATGAGAGAAAAAAAACATGGAGAGAAGATGTAGAAAACATTGACTTTGAAACCTCTTCCTTGGATCATTGGCAATGAAAGCGTAGGGAGGTGGAGAAGAGATTAATCTGACTTGGAGAAAAGAGCCTGAATTTAGGACCAGAGGGGTCAGAAATCTGGAAAATGAACCTTGGAAAATCTATTTACATTCTCTGGGCTTCGATTTCCTCACCTGAAAAAAATAAGCACATTCGTGACATAAGGAAAATCTTCCTTTGAGTGGCCCTCCCTTGAGTTCTGCTGGGTATGAAGAATTTAAGGAAAAGGATGGGTTTTTCATGTCTCCCAATCCAGTGATTGGACTTAAATGGGCTTGATCTTCACATGTTTCTCTGACTGACAACTTCCCTTTTTGCTTGTACTATTTATCCCAGTGTTTCTCAAAGGTAGACCCTGTATGCCACTCTGCATCATGCCTCCTAGAAATTAATTTTAAAAGACAAATTTCAGGAGCACCTCCCACCCCACCCAAGATTCCCTGAAGAATCTCTAGGGGTGATAACAGAGAAATGTGCTTTTTTAAAAGATATTATTTTTATTTTAGAATAATCACAAACTCACAGAAAAGCTGCAAATACAGTTCAAAGACTTTTTTATAAACCCTTTAAGATTCAAGAGAAAGTATGATGCTCTGAATTCCCAAATGTGCATATCCTACAAGCAAGGACATTCTCCTGTAACCACAAAGCAACCATCAGAATCAGGAAGTCAGGCCAGGCACGGTGGCTCATGCCTGTAATTCTAGTACTTTGGGAGGCCCAGATAGGTGGATTGCTTGAGCTCAGGAGTTCAAGACCAGCCTGGGCAACATGGTGAAACTCCTACTCTAGCAAAAGAAAATACAAAAATTAGGCAGGTATGGTGGCATGTGCCTGTAGTCCCAGCTACTTAGAAGGCTGAGGTGGGAGGATCATCACTTGAGCTCAGGAAGTCAAGGCTGCAGTGAGCCATGATTGTACCACTGCAATCCAGCCTGGGCAACAGAGCCAGACCCTGTCTCAAAAAAATAAAAAATAAAAATAAATCAGGAAGTAAAGACTGACACAGTCCTACCACTAATCTTCAGGTCTTTTCCAGCTTTCACCAACTGTCTCATTCATATAAAAAAAAATCACATATTGCATTTAGTTATCAAGTTTCTTTAGACTTTTTCAGCATGAAACAGTTTGCTTTTTCTTGACTTTCATGACCTTAATTCTTTTCGAAGTTACAGGCAAGTTATTTTGTGGAATATTCTTCAATTTAAGTTTGTATAGTTACGTTTCTTCATGATTAGATTCAACCTATCCACGCTTGGCAGAAATATCATTGAAAGCAATGCCAAACTTTTCAATATCTCTTTTTAGGGGGCACATGATTTCAATTTGTCCCGTTACTGATGATGTTAACTTTATCACTTAATTGAGATGGTATCTCCTAGGCTTCTCCACTATTGTTATTCTTTTTTCTTTCAAATTAATAAGTATTTTGAAGAAAAGATGTTTAAGACTATGTAAATATCCAATTCCACCCCAAATTTTCAATTTATTCATGTATTTATGTCTATGTAAAATCTAGTTTTTTACTTTACTCATGTACACATTATCACCTATTTATACTAATATATATATATTACCACCTATTACTGTCATCCTCACTCCCCACTAGAAAGCCTTCAAACTGGCTATTGTATTTCTCTGATGAGTCTCCATTATTGTTTGAGCATTCCTTTGTTTCCTTGAGGATCTTCTAAGTTCGTATTACATTTTCCCTGTTCTAGACTTGAAATCAGCCATTTCCTCAAGGATCCCTAGCTTGTTTAGTGGGAAACAATATTTAGAAGCCGAGATGTGGGTGCTAGGCATGATTCCTGCTATTGTGATGTGCCAGTGGACAGAGATGGAGAGTGTGTACACACACACACACACACACATCTATACACATGTATTCCTATATTTGTTTATATATCGCTATATATTGAAAAACATGCTGGGCTTGGTGGCTCACACCTGTAAACCCAGCACTTTGGGAGGCCAAGGAGGGTGGATCACCTGAGGTAGGGAGTTCAAGACCAGCCTGACTAACAAGGAGAAACCCTGTCTGTACTAAAAATACAAAAAAAAAATAGCCAGGTGTGGTGATGCATGCCTGTAATCCCAGCTATTCAGGAGGCTGAGGCAGGAGAATCGCTTAAACCCAGGAGGCAGAGGTTGCAGTGAGCTGAGATCATGCCATTGCACTCTAGGCTGGGCAACAAGAGTGAGACTTTATCTCAAAAAACAAAAAGAGAGAGAGAGAGAGAGAGAGAAGATAAAAAAGAAAGAAAAAAGAAAAAGAAAGTAACGAAAACCATGAGGTCACAATATACTTCCAATTCCAATTCAACACCATCAAATTAATTTGAGTATTCTTTCTTTGCATTGTTGTAACTCCTTTCTCCAACAGGGAAATCTGGCTCTCTTATCTTTAATATATTTACTTACATGAGCAATCCTACTTTATGTGCCAAATCTCTCCTCTTCTACACCACCCCCTTCCTCATATAGAATGCCTCCCACCCACTCAGGCATCGACCCTCAATCCCGGGTCATATCCCCATGCAAACATCCTCCTCATCCCACTTGGTTTCTGACTTTGCACACCAGGTGCCCTCATCCAGCAGATGCCTTCCTCCCCCTGACTCTACCCTAGATCACTCACCTGGGGATGTTCTCCCCATTCTGCCCCATGCATAGACATCTTCTTCAACCAGTCAGGCCCAACACTCTGCCACTCTTGCATGTATGCTCTCTTCACCTTGCCTAAGCTTTAGGGACCACACTTTGACAAAAGCTTCATTAAGATTTCAGTGTCCAGCCTGAGTTAAATTTTTCAGCATAAAATCAACCTAAAAAGAGCTTCTGAGCTATGTAAATGTCAACTGTAAAATATTGTGATGAAAGTTGATGAATCAGCTCTCATTCTCTGACCAATTCATGAAGATCTCTGCTTTCTTCTTCCATTAGAGAATGCTGGCCACTCAGGAAAATAGAACACAAAATTTAGACTTCAATTTGCAATTCCATTAAAGTAATAACAGCAGCCAAGGGGCACATTTATTGCTACTTCTGCCACATTATCAGTGGCCTGGGACCAAGCTTTCAAGTGTATTTATTGATATGATGCTTGAAGAAAAGATACAGAATTCTTAGTATTCTTTTGTTATGGAGTATGGAAATCAGCTTTACATAGATTCTGTTTGGTCTTGGTTCATACGGGGCAGTCCTGCGTATGGAAATAAGCGTAATGTCTGCCTGCCTCTAGCCCATGTGGCCACTTCTAGGTACCACCACAACCAAAGATATTGTCTACAGATGTCACCAGACATGTAATAAGGAGCAAAGAAGGCAAGAAGCGGGGAGAGAGAGAGGCACGAAGCGAGATGCTGGAAGCAGTAGACCTCAGATGAAACATGTGACCATCTGGCTGCCCACTCTATCAGTCATTCTTCCCTTAGCAGCAGCTTAGCCACTCCATTCCCAATGGTTCTTTCTCACAGCACACAAGCATGTCCAAGCCTCCTCCAGCTCTAAAAATCCCTCCCTTTAACACATACAGTTCCTTCCTTATCAACCTTTATCTCTGACTCCCTTCACAGCCAAGCTACTTTTAAAAAGAGCATTTGATACTGTTTTCACTCTCTTACCTCCATTCACTTTGCTCAGTTTTGAGCCAGCTTCTTTCCTCACCATTTCTGAAGTTGCCCTTGCCAAAACCAACTATGATCGTCCTGTTGCTAAATCCAACAGACAAATATTTATCAATCTCCACATACTAGCCTTTTCAACATCATTTGGCTCTGCATACCATTTCCTCCTTCTTTAGACTCTTGCTGCAGTAGGGTTCTAGAGCAACACTCCCTTCTGGTTTTTCTTCTACCTCTATGGCTGCTCCTTTTTAGTTGCCTCAACTTTTACCTCCCATCTGTTTGTCCTTGGTTCATAAGGTGCAGTCCTGCATATAGAAATAAGAGTAGTGTCTGCCTGCCTCTAGCCCATGTAGCCACTCCTGGGTACATCACAACCAAAGATATTGTCTACAGATGTCACCAGACATGTAGTAAGGAGGAAAAGTTCAATCCTCTGGCCCCTGGGTGATCATATGCACTCACTCTCCTGCCTTTAACACAGTGAACCCAGATCTCTATCTCCTTTCTGGAGCTCATTCCTGAAACCCAGTTCTCTAGATGAAACTGTCAATGTGCAGCTCTGTTGCATCTCAGAGTATTGGATTGTTCATCTCAAACCCAGCATGTCAGAAATTGAACTCTTTCACTACAGACACAAAATCTATGCCTCTTATGTCATTTTCCATCTTTTGGAGCACTATCAACGTAGTCCACCAAGCGAGAAACCTAGAAGTCTTTCTGGATTCATCATTCTCCTTCACTTTTCACACTGAGCTTGCCTCCTAAACATCATTTGACTCTCTCTTATGCATTTCTGCTGCCATTGGCATAATTCAAACACTCAACTTCTCAGATTCTAGTCACTGAAATAGCCTCCAGACAAACACCAAACATGTCTTTTCCCATCAACATGGGTTTTCTTTCTTTTTTGTTTTTGTTTTGTTTTGAGATGGAGTTTCGCTCTTGTTGCCCAGGATGGAGTGCAATGGAGCAATCACAGCTCACTTCAACCTCCACCTCCTGGGTTCAACCTAGTCTTCTGCCTCAGCCTCCCAAGTCACTGGAATTACAGGCTCCTGCTATCAAGCCTGGCTAATGTTTTTGTATTTCTTAGTAGAGATGGGGTTTTGCCAGGTTGGCCAGGCTGGTCTCAAACTCCTGACCTCAGGTGATCCACCTTCCTCAGCCTTCCAAAGTGCTGGGATTACAGGTGTGAGCCACCATGTCTGGCCTCTTTTTCTTTTTTCTTTTTGCTCTGTCACCCACGCTGTAGTGAAGTGGCAGCTCACTGCAGCCTTGACCTCTTGAGTTCAAGTGATCCTCCCATCTCAGCCTCCTGAGTAGCTGGGACCACAGGCACACACCACCGCATTCAGATAATTTTTGTATTTTTTGTAGAGACAGGGTCTCATCACATTGCCTAGGCTGGTTTCGAACCCCTGGATTCAAGCTGTTCACCTGCCTCAGTCTCCCAGAGTGTTGCGATTACAGGTGTGAGGACTGCACCTGATCCAGCATGGGTTTTCTAAACTTCAAATAAAATTATTCTATTCCTCTGCTTAAACTTACTCAAAAACTTCCTATTGCCTGCAGAATAAATTTGGAAACCCTTAGCAGAATGTTCAAGGCCCTTTATGATCTGGTATCAACCTAATTCTCAGTCTTCCTCCTTTAAGACTCCCTACCTTGTATGCAATGATTCAGTCCAACATTTCCTGTCATCCCAGCAATCCATGATTTATATGAGTTCCTGCCTTAGAACAAGCAGTCTCCTTAGTCAAGAACTCATGCCTCACTACACCTCCCTCTAACTAACTAACCAGCACTGTGTGGACATGGTCAACTCCGTTTTCTCCCACTCATCATGGTGAGTCCAGCAGAGCACTCCACATCCAACAGGTAGGCACTAAACGGATGCCGTCAATCACTCCAATCACCAGTCTACGCATGTGACCAAAATATCTGGGCCTGGGCCTGGGCCTGGGCCTGTGTCCACACTGGCCAAGGGGTAAAGAGGATATTGCTGGAGACATTTTAGAGAAGAGAGGTGGCAAGCTCTTGCAATCCTGCTACTGTGGCTCTGGGCATCCTACTCTGGTAACATTGCACATTTGATGAATGAAAGGCTGGCCCAAAGTTTCTAAACACAATCTTAAGAAAGAAAATATTTTTCCCCATTCAGAGAAGATGGCATTTTTCTTTCTCTTTGGAGAAAATATCAAGTTTAAAGAGCTGAAGATTTTTTTTATAATAGTTTCATACTGAATCTGTAACACTGGTAGGCCTTATTCTATTGCCAAGTTGGTCGGAATTATTGAAGAGTAATACTCAAGGCTGTGGTTTTCTGGGAGAAAAGAACAAATAAAACAACTCCTAAGAATAACAGAATAACAGATGAAGGAAACAAATGTTATTTCAAAGGGGTTCCGCCTCACTGACCAAACATCCCAGGTGAGGACATGGCTTCTGTAGGTCAGAAAGAACTATGCTCATAACACCTTCTGGGCAACCTCAGTCAAGTCACTTAATTTTACATTATAAGTAAATTAGGATGCATCAGATTGGGAGAATATTGGCCATTATAATAAATATGAAAAATATTTACAAAGCTATATGAACACAAGATATCTTTCATTATTAATAAAACTAGCATTTGTAGACTCCTCTTCAGTTAGCAAAGTCCTTTACACATATATTTTCTAAATAGGATAACTCCTTATAATGACCTCAATTGGGTGATAGTCTCATAAGTTTTATTTTACAGATAAATAATTCCAGACAGCCAGCAGTGACTAGTTGAGGGCCATACAGTTAGTAAACAACAGAATCCAGACACAGCCTCTGGAACCCATGTGATAGTTTTTATTTTAATGTCAGAAAATAATGCAGCAACATTATGGAAAGTTTACAAGATTCGAAGAAATGACCTCAAGTCTTGCACTGTAAAAAAAAACAATAAATGGTTTTTTCTCCTTCTTACCTCTCCACCCACCCATTTTATTTCCTGAAGTAGAAACAGTTATCCTGCTATTTGCCCACTACTGTCTAACAATCCCATCATTGGTAAATTCATGCCATCTTCCTGAACCATTCTCTTTGGGGCATTCGTGGATGCTGGAATTTTATCTTATTTTCATTAAGGAATAAATATTCATAAGTGATGATACTGTGAAGAGAGATGGATAAATACCCTGTGAATCCGGCTCACAATTCTCTTCGTTCCCCCATCATCTGCCAAGATTTCACCCCCAACACATCTGTAAGCTTGACATCTGCCCATTTTTTTCTAACTTCTATGATCTGTACACTACTCTTTTATAGTCAAGCACATAAGAGGGTATTCCTTGATCTAAGTTCTCATTTGGAGCTGGTCCATTTTTAGACAGCAGAAAACTCAGAACCTATGAAGTCTAACAAATTTGAGTTCAACCCTGAAATCTATCGCCTATTAATACTGTGACATACAGCAAATTGGTTGTCAGCTATCATCCTCAATTTGCATATATAAACTGGGGAATGCTTATAGTTAATATTTGATCATGAGTGGATCAATTTGAAGTTATATTCAATGATAGAACTTCCATATCCTGAATAAATCTCAAGGTTTAATACAGCTCAGATTCAAATAAATATGGCAATCAACAAAATGGTTGTTATAAAAATTATTACCGGAATAATTCGGTATATTACTTTCATCTCTCAGAGAAAATTTGGTCAATAATGCAAAGCAAACTTTTTAAAAATCCACTTTAGTCTTCTCTCCTATTCTCCCATCCTACAGCTGTTCTAGGGTATAAGCGCACTCTCTCACTCTCTCTTGCTCTCTCTCGGCCATTTTGCCAGATTTTCTCCTTCTCCTGTGTCTTTTCCAGCTCTTTAATATGTAGGTTGGTCTAGCTTCACTGATATTTTCTTTTTGGCTTCACTGTCTGCCTTATCTCTGGATCATACTTCACAACAAAGGAGAGGCTGAAGAATGTCTCTTTTCCATCTCCTCCCACCCCTGCAGTCCTGTCGTTTTCCTCTCTGATTTTTCTAACTATGCTTTAAAAATATTTTTAAATCCTTAGGAACCAGAGAGACTGGATTGGGCAGGGAAGGGAATGAAATATATGAGCGCATGCAAAATTCTGTATGTATGCAGGCAAAGAAAGTTTGAGAAAACTTATATATGTTAAAACGGGGGCTTTCTAAACTTTATTTATCTATATTCAGGGTAGCAAACTGTGAATAAACTTCTCTGTCCCTGCTTTTCTATCCCTCTTTCTGCTCTCTGCTCAGTGTGCTCACAGGCCCCCAGCTTTCAGCTTCTTTCTGTTTTTTTCCATCTTTTCATCTTCTCCTGTCTTCACTGATTTCCTAATCCAGCCTCTCTCTAGATTTGTAGAATCCCTATCCACTCAACTTTTTACTTCTGTTTCTTTTTTCCACTTCCAGGTTTCATTCATCCATTCTTTCTTAAACTGTGATAAGAATATATAATATGAGGAGAGAGATCCAAGATGGCTGCGTAGCAGCAGCTCAGGATTGCAGCTCCCAGTGAAAGCGCAGACAGCGAGTGGATGCCACAATTGCAGACGAATTTTTGATGCCCACAGACTGGGAGATTCCCGGTGAAGGAGCCACATGGGTTGCCAGCGCGACTCTTTTGGCTGGCGCGGCGCTTCTTGGTGCGGAGTGTACGGGACTGGATGCCCTTTTAGTCAGGCTCCGCTGGTCCCATCCCAACAAGGAGAAGAGCAATTGGAAGCGCTGAGGACCGAGAACAAGCACAGCTGAACCCGGGAAGGCCCAGCTCTGTGGGGAAGGGGCGCCCCCCGAAGGAAAACTAAGGAACAGAAAAAACTTCATCACCAACAAGCCGGACGTCCACTCAGAGACCCAATCTGAAAGTCGGCAATTACAAAGACGACAGGTGGATAAATCCACAAAAATGGGAAGAAACCATTGCAAAAAGGCTGAGAATACCCGAAATCAGAATGCCTCTCCTCCTACAGGGGATCACACCTCCTCATCAGCAAGAGAACAAGGCTTGACGGAGGATGACTGTGATGAACTCACAGAATCAGGCTTCAGAAGGTGGATAATAAGAAACTTCTGTGAGCTAAAAGAACATGTTCTAACCCAATGCAAAGAAACTAAGAACCTTGAAAGAAGATTTAACGAAATGCTAACGAGAATAGACAACTTAGAGAAGAACATAAGTGAATTGATGGAGCTGAAAAACACAACACGAGAACTTCGTGAAGCATGCACAAGTTTCAACAGCCGAATTGACCAAGCAGAAGAAAGGATATCAGAGGTCGAAGATCAACTGAATGAAATAAAACAAGAAGGCAAGATGACAGAAAAAAAGGGTAAAAAAGAATGAACAAAGTCTCCAAGAAATATAGGACTATGTGAAAAGACCTAATCTACGTTTGATAGGTGTACCTGAATGTGACGAAGAGGACGAATCCAAGCTGGAAAATACTCTTCAGGATATTATCCAGGAAAACTTCCCCAACCTAGCAAGGCAGGCCAATATTCAAGTCCAGGAAATACAGAGAACACCACAAAGATATTCCTCAAGAAGA
>PVKP010028375.1:0-30199 GCA_004027715.1 Plecturocebus donacophilus
TCTGTCTCTAGGGATGTGTTTAATCTGGACATTTCATATAAATAGACTCATACAAACATACAAAGTGTGGCCTCTTTTTTTGTTTGTTTTGTTTTTTAGAAATAGGTCTCATTCTGTTGTCTAGACTGGAGTACGGTGGCGCAATCATAGCTCACTGCAACCTCGAACTCCTGGACTCAAGACATCCTCCCACCTCAGCCACCCCAGTAGCTAAGACTACAGGTATGCACGACCACACCTGGCTAATTTTTTAAAAAGTTGTAGAGCTAGGTTCTTACTATATCGGCCAGGCTGGTCTCAAACTCCTGGGCTCAAGCAATCCTTTCACCTTGGCTTCTCAAAACGCTGAGATTACAGGTGTGAGCTACCAGGCCCAGCCTGGCCTTTTTTACTTAGCATATTTTTGAGGTTTTTCCATGCTGTAGTATGTATCAATATTTCATTCATTTTTATGTCCAAATACTACTGCATTGTACAAATACATTGCATTCCACATTTTGTTCATCTATTCATTATGTGATGATATATTTGAAGAAGAGAGAGAAGCAAAAAGAGACAGAGACAGAAAGAGTCAGAGGTAGAGAGACAGAAACAGGCAGACACACAGAAAGAGAGAGAGAGAACCCCGGGGATCCTGATACTGGAATTGGTAGGGTCAAGAGCATGTCTGGGGTAGCACAGTAGCCAAATGGGAACCTGGGTCTAGCACCAGGCTTCTTGCTCTCACTTGCTGTGTGACTCCAGACCCACCTCTTGCTCTGAGTATCAATTTGCTGATAGAGAAGAATGCTGTGGATCCCCCAAAACATCTCTCAGCTCCCTGTCTTTGACTTTCTGCCTTCCTGGCAATGCTGTGCTGAGGGGTGACAGAGGAAAGCTTATTAGCTCTTGCCACCTGGCTGGAAGAAGTTCATAGCATCATTTCCTAAAATCTGATTTTGATGTGGTGGGGAGCGGGTGCTGCCTAAAGAGTCCACAGGAGTCTTTTAGTTTGAAATTGTAGAAACCCAATCCAAAATGGCTTAAGGGAAAAAGAAATAAAGAATTGATGGCTCAGTCACTGAAAAGATACAGTGAATGTCTAGCTGCCAGCCTGGGGTGGGGACAGCCGCCACCACTCCCGCCTCTGAGATACACGAAGTGAGCACATGTGCTGCTGCCGCTGCCCCTGCCCTTGCCGCCGGGCTGCCATCCAATGGCAGTGACTGAGGTCAGGGAGAGGAAGGTCGCATGGGGCCCGGGGCCCTGGAGGGTTCGTCCAGGGAGGCGGGGAGGGGTAGGACCAAGCATGCGCCATTGTCTCCCTGGAGTTCACTGACAAATCACAAGTTCAAAGATAAAACTAGTAAGAATTTCAAGACAGCAACGGCAGGGATGAAACACCTTCTGAATCTGTGCCAGCCCTGACTGTTCTTCACAGGCAATGACAGGTTGTCAAGAGTGATTTTAACCAGGCACCCTGTTTACTTCCATGCACCATCTTTAGAACATAATCCTCTTTGCGCCCTCAGAGATCCAGAGGAAGGTGTGGTCTGTGTCCGGGTGTCAGCAGAGCTGCCATTCACATTTTCAATTATGATTTCCTTTTTCTCTGTACATTGTTCTTTCTTTTCATCTCTGTGCATCTTCAGTTTTGCTGAGCACAGGCAGATGGGGTCTTGTAGGTTAACCTCACCTGTTGTGCGAGTCCATAGAGTGGGCCCCAAAACCCTCTTGTGCTCCTGTGGGTCCCAGTCCTAACTGTGGCTCAACAATGTATGGCCTTGAGCCATGCAGGCACCAGCTGTTTCCTCATCTGTGAAACAAGACGGCAGGGCTGGAGTGGAGCTGGCTCCTCCACTTTCAGAGTCTGAGAATTGTAGGATCCCCTCTGATTCATCCCCCACCCCTCCCACCCCGCCCCGGCACAGTCCTGTCCCCTGCACCCATCTCATTCTCCTCTCCTTCTCCCTGTACATCCTGTTGCCCAGAATCTTCTCTCTTGTCCTAGCCCTGAGTTCCAACAGAGCCCTGTGGCTGGGTCTCTGGGGAGGGCCACCCAAAGGCCCATCCCAAACCCTGTAGGCCCTCTAGACAAGGAGTGGGGAGCGGGCACCGACCACCCCACAGACAGTAGAGAGGGACACATGCTGGGAGACACATGCTCCCTCCGTGTGACTTTTGCTTCTCAGACCACGTGGTACAGAAATGTGATTCATCAATATTTTGTGCCCAGAAACCATCTGCGGAGTCTAACAGTGAGGAGCTTGGTGCAATGTGCGACTTCAGTGTCTGCTGAATGTGTGCTAATTCCCTTTGTACCCAACACCTCTCCAGAAAAAAAGGTGTGAGGTGGGGGTGGGAGCTAAGGGCTGTGAGGCAGCTTCCTGGGACACTGCAGCAGAGGCTGGACACACCATGGGCGTGGAATGAGTGAAGCTGCCAGGACTCCCAGGGATCCCTGGAAATAGAGACTGGATAGGAGTTCCAGAGAGGGAGGGTGGAGCTGGGATCAAGGGGATCAAAGGAGACTGCAGACTAAAAAACACCAAACAGAATGAACCATGCAGAGAAGGGGAGGCTCTGGGGTGAAAGACCCAGCCTCACTCTTAAGAGCTGAAATACAGTGCAAAGGAGAGAGTAACAGAGAGATGCACAAACCAGAGCAAAGCCGAAGAAATAAGTGGAGAGGCAGAGACAGACGTGGCAGAGAGCCATGGTTATCGCAACCCCTCCAAGTCCTCATCCATAGTGAGGATGATGATCCGGCTCTCTGCGGTCTAACACCCCGGCCTGGGAGTTTTTCCCTGTCAAGGCTACAGTGGTCAGAGACAGCTCTGAGCCAAGTACTGGCATTCCTGGTGGGAGAGTGATGAGATCTGGTGAGCTCAGCATTCTAATTTAGATTCTTCGGGAGACATCTGATTACTTGGCACATGGAAGGGCACTGCCCAGCCCAAACCGATGTTTTTCCTTTTGAACAAAGGGATAAGTCACTGTGATATCCTGTTAACTGCCTGGCAGGATTCCTTGGGTGTGCCAGGGAGTTCTCCATACAACTTGAGTATCACTGGGAGCTCCCCACCTTCCTGGTTGGAATGTATCCTTTTATTTCCCCTGAGAAAGGATCCCAGCAAGGGAGAGACCAGAAAAGCTGGCTGACTGGGCATAAGGAGGAGGAGGGATGGGCTTCATCATCAAACACACAGGCCCCTTTCATTCTGGAGATGTAATCCAATGTGGCAGGCTCTGATAGGGGCCTGACTTAGCCCCCTCCTCCATTTCTCCCAGCCCACTGACTGGTTCATGAGTGAGCACTGGACCCAGGCTGATCCAATCTGTGCAAATGCTGAGACTTTCATAGATTCTTGCTGGTGATACTGATCTGGTAAGATTTCACCCTTGAGGTGTTGGGTACATTTTTATCAGCACAAAGGCAGAGCCTCCCAGACAATGAAGCCAAAGCAAAGGGAAGCCAAGAGCCGGAGGGCTTCCTAAACACATTAAGCCCCTGGATCTAGCTGTACCTAAAGCTGAAGTTCCTTGACTTTTTTGTTACTTAAGCCAGTAAGTCCCCATTTGTAATTTAAGTCAGTTTGAGTTGGAATTCTGTCATTTCTCACATAATGAACTGGACTGTATATTTGTTCTGTTAATCAACACTACCAAGAAGCCAGCATAACAGGGGAAAAAACAGCCTCTTCTAAGGCGGGTTACTGGGAGAATTGTATCAGAGTGGAATTCAGAAACGCACCTGATAGACCTTCTGCTTAGTGAAGGTCCAGCTCCTAGGAAGGCCTATTATTTCAGCTGTCTTGGGCTCTCTTTGTGCTGGTCACTGGTCACTGGTGCATTTGTCCTCAGGCCCACTGCTTGCCCTTCTGCTGGGCTCTGTTCCAGGGAGCCTGGCCCCAGCTCCCCCAGGTTCCCTTGTCTTTGGGCCAGGTTTGGCCATTCCAAGCCACCACTGGGGCCCTGGAGCACAGAAAAAGGGAGAAGCCAGGGTTTTTCTCACTTTTTCTGCCAGGGGCCAAGGCTGTGCCTTTTCTGTGGCTCTGGCACACTCTGCGGTCTCTTAGGCCAACCCCAGTGTTGCTGGCTGGCTCTCCACGCGAGTCTTCAGCCTGGCCCGCCAGCTGGCCACTACAGGGTGATGAATTACTTTCTTCCCTGGGAAAATTAATGTTAAGATTACCTGTCCATCCTTTGCTGCCAGCTTCAGTGTGGTTAGGAGAAAACAGTTAACCCATTTAAGAGTAAATATTTTGAAGTTGAACTTACCAGAGATAGAGCCAAGCAAGTTTCCAGCCCATGAAAGCAAACATGGTTCAGTAGCGTCTCCACAGACCTGCTATTTCTCTGCTAAATGGAAAAGTGTCTGCTAATGATACTGGCATTCTGATTATTGGAAGAAGTCCTATTCAGGAGAACACCAAGACAGAGTTTCCAGTATTTTGGTTAATAAGCGTGTAATAAATCAGCCTAGGACAAAGTTTCCAGTATTTTTATTCATATGCACCTTATAGATCAGTCCAGGACAAGGTTTCTAGTACTTTGGTTCATATGTATGTTATAGATCAGTTACAATGGTCTATTTACTGGCTGGGGTACAAGAAAATGTGTAAAATATGTTACTTCTTATGCCTATGCAAGGTTAATGGCCTAAGTCAGAATTACAATTACTCAAGTGCTTTTCAGGGACTCTGTTTCCTCATGGGCCCTGCTCCCCAGGCTTAGATTCCAAAAAGATAAAGTGCAAGGAAAAGTAAGGTGAGACACACAATTTTTATTCCAGAACAATCCTCTGGTCATGAATCCCAACACTTTTTACTTCCCTGATAAACTAGACGGGCATTTACTGCCTCCTCTTTGCAGTGTGGGAACACAGGCCTGAGAAGAAAACAAGAAAGGAGAGAGGAGGGATGAGGAGGTGAGTAGTAAGTGTCCAGGTTGGCCTGGCCCAAGCCCTGAGACATAAGACCAGCTTGTGGGCAGTTCCAGGTTTCAGGAGGAATCTGTCATTCATTTCCAGGCATCCCACGTACTTGAAAGGCCATTGTCTCTCACCTGTCTGAGGGAGCTGAGCAAGGCTGAGCCTCAGTAGGGTCCTTCCTCCCCACATTCCCCGTCAGTCGCCGTCTACCTCTGTCCCCAGCGGAGTAAGGTGACTGAGGGGTGCAGCATCCACTTGTCCATCTCACCCTGCATCAGCCAAGTGGGATGAGAGACAGCCGGAAGCCAATGGCCAAAGGGAGCTCTTGCATGGTCCACGCACCAGTGAGGTTCGGCTCATTTGGGGGAGTGGATAGACCTGGGCTCTGTCCTGGCTAGGCCTGCTACTAGCATGTTCCTTTCTGTGGCAATAAGAATGGACTTGTGCGATCTGCTAAGACTGGGGCTCATTTCCAAGTCCTCAGGTGAAGTGCACTCAGAAAGAAGTGAGGAAGGGAAGCTGCAACACTTGAACACGATTTCCACACGAACCACCCAGTTGGTGCAGTCTCCACAAGTTCAGGACACGCTTCCCAATGAGACTGCCCTCCCTTCAAACACCAGCTCCAAGTCTGGCCACCCACACTTCTGACCAACTGGCTACAAATCAGGGATTCCTACGAGTCATTTAGGTTTCATAATTTACTAGAATAACGCACAGAACTCAGGAAAGTGCTATATGGATGAACTCAGTCTTATTATGAAGGTTACAAATCAGGACCAGGCAAATGAAAAGGTACCTAGGGTTAAGTCTGGGATGTTCTCACACATAGAGTTCCCACACTCTTCCCTCCTGGAATCATGACGCATGGCCCTCCCTAAACATCGATGTGTTCATTAGTCGGCAAGCTCCCCCTAGGAACACAGAACAAAAACCAGACACATTCTTTAATAGGAAGACAGGATGGTGGACACAATCCTATTCCAGCCACACCGACTCATCCTGCCCTTTCCTGCCACCTATGAGTCTCCTCCCAGGTTAGGGACCAAAACACATCAGCAGGAACGCCTAGGCTAATAGTTTGAGTGGACAGATGTTGTTTTGCCTGTGCTTTATCCATTTCTCCTCCTTCTGAGGTCAGAATGTGTGCTTTTCTTGGAAACCACCTGTCTCCCACTGTCAGCCCACTGAAATGTCCTGGGCTGACTCTAGGTATGAGCACGTGACCCAGGCCTGGCCAGTCAGAGCAGCAGATTCACCAGCTGCCTAGATTGGCTCCCAGTGAGTCCACTGAAATGCAAGTCTTAAATTGTCATTGAGATTGTTGAAAGGAGAGACATTCTTTTTATGCTGGATTTTATGTTGAGATTGTTAAACAGATATTCTTTCTATGCTGGATTTTATGTTGTGATAATAGAAGCCTAGAAATTTTTGGAGACACAATATAGAGATAATTTGCCTGCAGAGGAAGCCACACAATGCAAACAGAGATATGATTAAAAAGCCAGAAAGGTCGAGTCCTGATGAAAAGATTTAAGCTAATGGATCTAGCCAGGCCTGAAATCCATCCGATCCCCTCCAGACATTTCTATCATGAGTCCAAAGAATTTGTGGGGTTTTTGAAAAATTTTCTTTGAAGTCCAGCAATTTTACTTGAACTTGGTCATGATGGGTCACTGTTTTCACGGGCTGCAGCCTGCTCTTTCAACAAATAACGTCCAAGGCTTTTATTTTAGGGAGTTTTTCTTGAATTATTATTTTCAGTATTTGTTCTTCTCCCTTGCCATGTTGTCTTTTTTTTCCTTCAGGGATTCCTTTTATCTGTAAGTTGGTTCTTGTGTTTATCAACAAAATTATTTACCCTCTCTCCTAATTTTTGCTTCATCTGACCCTTCCGTCCACTATTGTCTTCTCTCCCTCCTAAAATCTTCGAGGCAATTATTTGATCAACAATCCCCCATTCTCCATTAACAGCTCTAGATGACTCTCCCAGTCCCTCCACTGACTAGCCTTGCCTGCAATCTGACTCTCTGAGGACAAGTGGCCCCTCTCCAAGGAGGCTCTTTTTGTTTCCCTCACAATTCAGGCACTCCAGGTCTAGAGGCAGAAACAATACCCTTCCTGTTTTTCATGACAATCAATATATCATTTTCCTTCTTCCTATTTCTGAGGCACATCTTGCTTGAACCTCTTCCCATGTGTCTTTAGTACCCATCCAACATTCTCCGCCCCTCATCTGGAAACGTCTCACTCACTCCCCTTCATTCAATGAAGACTGAAGCTCTTGGCTCACTCTTTTTTTTTTCAGTCTCATCTAAGGCCCTAACATCCACTCGGATTCCAATCCTTGGTCCATCCTTTATTAGATGCATTACTGTGGGTCAGGTGCTGAATCTGCTTGTGCCTCAGTTTTCTCACCAGCAAAATAGGACCAAGGGGTCCTTACATAGTTGTTGTAATGAGTGAATTAAAGTACACCAATGCCTAGAACAGTGTGTGGCACTAAATGTCGACTGTTATTATTATCATCATCATGTAAATTTTTATCTGACTTGGCTGGAGGAACATAAGTAAGACCTTAGCTGAAATGTGAAGACTTTTTTAAAAGCTCTGTGATTTGATTTTGGTGTCCCAGAAGGTAGCAAAGGAAATAATGATAAAATTCAACTCCTTGCAGGAGGGCTTATTTATTTATTTTATAAGTAGACTTTACTGCTTCCAACTACTGACCAAACCAGCTTGCCATCAACTCATGATGAAAAGTTCTAATTGGTAACAATAGGGGAGGAAACAGGAGCATTTCCTGCATTCACCTTGGTGATTACCAATGTGAGAGACCTTTGCAGCCCCACAGATATACCACTATCTTCCAAGGGTGTGGTGGCAAGGCCACCTCCTCCCAAGACCTCCCCACTCCACACGTCCCCCACCACCGGCATCTCATGCCCACACCATCTGATACAGTTTGGCTGTTTCCCCACCCAAATCTCATCTTGAACTGTAGCTCCCATAATTCCCATGTGTAGTGGGAGGGACCCGCTGGGAGATAATTGAATCAAGGGGGCGGGTCTTTCCCATGTTGTTCTCATGATAGTGGATAAGTCTCATGAGATTTGGTGGTTTTATGAAGGAGAGTTCCCCTACACAAGCTGTCTTGCCTGTTACCATGTAAGATGTGACTTCCTTCCTCAAATGACAGGCCCAATAGGGTGTGTGTGTGTGTGTGTGTGTAAAGAGATTTATAATAAGCAATTGACTCATGTGATCATGGAGGCTGACAAGTCCCAAGATCTGTTGTCCACAAGCTGAAGGCAACCCAACAGTATCGTTCTGATCCTAGGATTGGCAAATGCCTTCTACCATGATTGTGAGGCCTCCCCAGCCATGTGAAACTGTGGGTCCATTAAACCTCTTTCCTTCATAAATTACTCAGTATTGAGTATATCTTAACTAGCAACATGAGAACAGACTAGTTCACATCCTCTCAACCTGTCTGAACTTTCCACCAGCATATTCTATCTCTGGATTTCACATCATCACACAAGCCATTTTCTGAAAATTCCTGTCACCCTTCTAAAGTGATTTGTCACCAGCAAGTAGAGTGATGGGAGGGCCCTCATTATTAACCAAGAGATGATTCGCAGGGCCGCACACAACGGACTGTGAAAAAGAACCTTTATTTTCTTGAAATGACGTAAAACCATTATTAATCATCCTTCCCAACCCCTGTCCTGAGCGACCTCCTCGCTTTTTTTGCCTTCTACAAATTAATGTAAATCACTAGATTCAGGGTGCGTATTTGGAGTGGAAGGTCAGAAGAGCTGTCCAGAAGATCTTTGCTTCTGTTTCTGTAAAACATCATACACTAAGAAAAAAACACATTTCCATTTCTTTCTTTCTTTCCTATAATTGGGCAGGGTTCTTCCAAACACGAGTCTATTCTTTGTGAACCAACACACTGGAATTTAACTTTGCACCCTTCTACCCCCATGACCAAACCTTGAACTTACTGACTGGAGTGAATAATGAGGCCACCATATGGAACACAACATCCTGGTCTAGAAAAACAATCTCCATAATGCACCGGCCCATCCAAAAACAGACAGAAATTATATGTTGAAGCACAGTGGAAATTTCCTCCTGCATGTTTTATGTAAACAAGTTCATTTGTTCATTCAATGAATCCACAGTTCTTCAAAGGCTCTGTTTATATTAAAAGAAAGAAGCAGAAAAATTTGGATTGGCAGGCAGCCAGCTCTACACCTACAGAGTTGTCAAGCTGTTAGAGCAACATTCGGGAGCTCCGATGTTTATGTTGAGATGGGCTTTTAAGCCAAAAGTAAAATATTTTTTTTTGGATGAAACAGCCAGATATGTGAGCAATGGACTCACATCATCAGAGACAAAAAGACCAGTGTTTTGCAAAAGGGCAGAGCTGAGCTGGTGACGGACCTCAGACCTCAGGCAGGGCCCGAGGACTCTCTCTTATGTCTATGGAGCAGCACACAGGGACTTTTACATTAGACAACTTGAACATAACAAAGAAGAGCGAGTGTCTGAGGTTAAGACCTTAACACACGATGGTCTCTAGACGACTTACTTAGATCCTCAGGAAAAAATCTACCCACCAAAGGCCTAAAAGTTAGGTTCTTGCCAAGTTTGCTATTTTGTATTTACTATTTATGAGACCATGTAGTAACCAAATAGTAGCTTCAAGAGAGGGTCTATGAGAAAGAGTGTCTTGTATCTATTAGGATTCTTTGGTTGCAAGTGACAGAAAATCCAACCCTAGTTGGGTTACTCAAACCAAGGGTTTTATTGAACCACAGACTTCAAGCAGGATCGGGATTTTTGCTTTGAGAGCCACATGGTGACTCTCAGGAGAGGATGTCACTATGTGGCTCTTTTTTTTTTCTATTTTTAAACTCTGCATTCCTCTGAGTTGGCTGTATTTCAGGGCAGATGTTGTTCACCTGTATGAAGGTGACTGCTGGCTGCTCCAGTTAAACACTGTAACTTCTCAGCAACTCCAGAGGAAAGAAAGCACTACTCCTGTAGTTACTGAGGCTGCTACCTGAGAATTGGCCTTTAGTGACTTTAATTGGGTTACATGTCCATATCTTAATCAATCACTGTGGTCATGGGACAGAGACTTCTGAATGACCAGACCCAGGTCACATGCATATCCCTGGATCCAACAAACCTACCTGCACAGAGAGTGGAGGAAGGGTGGCTCACTGAGGAAAACAGGATTCATTATAAGAAGAAAGGGAAGCGGCTTTGGGGCAAGGAAAACTTGGTCTGAAAAATATTTCATAGCAGAAAAATATAGAAGGAAATGGGGTATGTTTAGCTTGAGAATGAGAATAATCATGATTATGAGGAATCCTTAGCAGCGTCTTCCCAGATTTAGACCAACAGTTTCCAAAAATTTTTATTTAATTAATTTATTTATTTAAGATGGAGTCTCAATCTGTCACCCAGGCTGGAGTGCAATGGCGCTATCTCAACTCACTGCAACCTCTGCCTCCTGGGGTCAAGCAATTCTCCTGCCTCAGCCTACTGAGTAGCTGGGATCACAGGCATCCGCCACCATGCCTGGCTAATTTTTGTATTTTTAGTAGAGATGGGGTTTCACCATGTTGGTCAGGCTGGTCTCGAGCTCCTGACAAGCCACAGTGCCTGGCTTCCAAACACGTTTGTTTTTTTGGTTTTGTTTTGTTTGTTTGTTTGTTTGTTTTGTTTTGTTTTGTTTGTTTGTTTGTTTTTAAAGAGCCACAGACTTCTTTTGTCAAATAAAATGTAAAGTCTGTGGGAACATTCATGATGAAAACAGATCAACACTGAGCTATTTGGTTAAAAGAGGAAAAGGGAAAACTAAGGAAAAAGGCCCAATGTCCCACCTTCTAAGTTCTCCCAATTCTGGCATTACTTCCAACACCAGCTCCTCCCTGGAAACTGAGAGAAGACAACAAAATACTGCTGAGGGTTCAAAGATGACTTTAGGGAGTCAGACTCTGGCCTAGAATAACATTGACTCATATCAAGAAAAAGTTCTTCCCTGATTAGTTCACTTTCGATCTTGCTAATTTTATCAAGGAGAGAGTCAAAGGTTAGTGCTAATATATTTTTAATAAATTTCATAGCCATTGCTAATACTCATTTGAAAAATCAGAGGTCAAGTTTTCAGGATCACAGTGCTCTGTGGGTATTCTGCTAGAATTTACTAACCTTTATATTCTTCTTATTGCTTTTGTTCTTACTATTTCCTTCTATTTAGGGAAATGATTCTGGTTTTCCATTTTATGATGATGACATTTCTGTGTGTGTATTTTCTTATCTTTTTCTTTTGAGTCAAAAATTTTTTGCATTGTGGAAAAATATACATATGACAAAATTCATTGTTTCAACCATTTTTAGGTGGATAGATCAGTGGCATTAGATGCTTTCACACTGTTGTGCAATTCTCACCACCATGCATCTCCTGAACTTTTTATCTTCCAAACAGAAACTGTATACTCTCTGCAACTCCTCATTCCCTCCCTGCCCCTAGCCCCTGGCAAGTATATATTTCTTTTAAATGCATGTAAATATAAATATAAGTAAAGCACACAGATGTAGGCAAATAAAAATATTTCATAGATCACAGTACAGATGGTGCAAAGGGAAATGGATAAAATTGTGAGAGATGTTTGGAAAACACTAGCGGAGCTTAGCCTTCCAAAATAATAAAATCCTGTCTACACTATCCCTGCAGACTCACACCCTTGGGTGGAACCTTGGGAAGATGGCCTGTTTCATCTTGCACAGAGTTCTAGAAAGTTCTTCCTTCCATCCAGCTTGGCCTGAGGACTGGCACTGCATTAATGAGTTGTGATCTTTTTCCTTTCCTGCTATAGGGACTTGGATATTTGGGTTTCACGGTCATGTTAAAGGCCTCCCTTCTCAGCTAAGTAGCCCATGTTTGCTTGCAGATTAGCACTAATGGTGCCCATGACATTGAGGGACCTTTTTGGCTTGCCCAGCACTGACATTCCCACCTTCTGGCCACACTTGCCTGGTTTTCTCGGAACTGCTTCACCTCTGCTATCATTCATGTTGGTTAGCAAGGCTGACTCCACCCCATGATGCAGGGCTGACCAATCAGAGCAGTCCATTGCTCAAGCTGCAGTGATTTGGCTCAAAGGTGAGCATGTGATCA
This sequence comes from Plecturocebus donacophilus, assembly GCA_004027715.1. Taxonomy (NCBI): domain Eukaryota; kingdom Metazoa; phylum Chordata; class Mammalia; order Primates; family Pitheciidae; genus Plecturocebus; species Plecturocebus donacophilus. The sequence goes on from PVKP010028375.1 coordinate 12,114, forward strand.
TGCATGGCCATTAAAGCCATGCAAGTGCCCTACCCCTAGCCTCGGCAACCACCTAGCCATAGAGGCTTCCATAGATGATTCCTTACCCTCCCTTTAATCAGTGGCTTTGGCCTTTTTAAATTCTGAAAACATGACTATGTCCAAAGATAAGGGACACACAATTTTTACCCATAATTTCTTTACTCATGATTTCTAGCAGCACCTGCCACCAGCCTTGAGCCCCATTCTAAATGAGCTAACTTGTTCTAATGAGCTAACACTTGTTATCTTAGAAGGAAGATGATAAGTGTTAGCTCATTTACTCTTCAGAACCCTGTGAGGTACCTCTAGGACTATTTTTATTTTCAGGTGAGGAAACAGCGTCACAAAGGGCTGTATTAATAACCTGCCCAGGGTTCCACCTAGGCAGGAATTTGAACCTGGGCAGCCCAGCCCTGAATCAGTCCTCACACCACTTATGATGCGGCACTGAGAACTGCTCTCAATGCCACTAGCAGAGCGATGACATGAAGTGCCACTGTGGCTTTGGCTGCCCAGGATTTTCTCTTTCAAGGTTGACTCTGTGCCAGTACTGGTTGCTCTGCAAAGTCTCTGAGATAGAGTCCTTTGATCCTGAAGCTTTTCTTGGAAGCCTCTGAAGGGCTTCACTAGTCTAGGGACCACTGCAGGTGACTGTCTTTCTAGCATCTCGGCTGTCTGCTCTCATATTTCATCATCTGGTCCACAAGGCTGGTAACAAACACTCAAGATAAATTCTGTCCTTCCTCTCTGGAAAATAGAAGAGACATTAAAAATCTCAGGCTTGTGAAGTTGAAAATTCCAGCCAAGGGGCCCATGAGGCTGCAGATTGGGAAGGCCCAGTTCTTAGACGGCAGCGGAGTCCTGCTCCGAGATAACATCATGCGTCTGCCTGCACATGCAGAGAAATGCAGAGGCTGTAATTATACCCCTTAACCTGGGGCCTTACTTTACTTAATGAGTAATTTGCCAAAACCATGCTACTGTTTGAGGCATGAACCTGGTGTTTGAAGGGTTCATGTGCTTCTATCCCACCTGGCACCTTCCTCTCCAGCATCTGGGATCCTGGGAGAAAATGTCTTAGCCACACAGCCGCCTCCTCACTCTTCTGCCCCCAGGTAGTTTCCCGGTTTTCCCAGCATCAGAGTTAGCTAATGAAAGAGACCTTCAAAACGTTTCTCAAAAAGCATGAGCATTGGGGAAAGGGGAGAGGGAAGCTGGGTTTAGCTGTGAGAATTAGTAGGAGCCATGGCTGGTCGGAGGAGGCCAGGACATTCCACCCCAAGGTGCCATGTAGGACAGTTTGAGGACAGCCAGAAAGCCCCGCCTCCTCATAAAGAGGAGACTTCACTCACTGCGACCACTCTCCTCAAGGAGGTTGCAGGAGTCAGACATTTTATTAGGGCCAAACATGGGCCTCAATGAATTGCTGAATAGAAGGTCTTGGCAAGTGAATTGGCCAAAGCAGCATTGTTTGAGGAATAGATAAGCATTTGTGCTCATTTCCTTAAAGCACTTGGAAGAGACAAAACCCAGGGTCTAGCAGAAACTGCTTACTGCCCACCTCTCATCTAGTCTTCTCTTCTTTGGAAGCAGAACCCCCAGTTTAACTGGACACAGGGCTCTTTAGAAGAAAGATGACTTTGCCTACCCTCCCTTGTACTAGGTGAGGTCATATGATCAAGTGAAGACCAATGTCATATAAGAAGAAGTCTTTGGTGAGGTTTCAGGGTGGAGAGCAGATTCAAGGGGAATGTGCACCTTTTGTGCCTTGATTCCATTCCTCATTCTGGCTACCTGGAATGTGGATGTAACGGCGGTGCTCAGCAGCCACCTTGGATTATGAAGTGGCCACAAGGACTATGAGGTGAATCTGCATGGATACCAAAATCCATAAACGTGCAAGTCCCTTATTCAAAATGGAGTAGTGTTTGCATGTAACCTATGCACATCCATGGAGTAGCAGAAATAGGAAAGCTCTGTGGACCCTAATGACTTCATGGAGCTTCCACATCAGCCATGAGCTGTTTATTTCCCAGACTTCCTTTAAGTAAGAGAATATGAGTGCATACCTGTGTTGAAGGCTCTCTTACATTGAACTTTCTGTTCTATGTGATTGGATCTACCTTTACTGATACAGGGGACTCACGTGGCTGCTCAGGGAAGGGCAGAGCTCTGAGGATCAAGCCAGCACTCCACAGCTTGCATTTCAGGTCTCTCATGGTCAAGGACCAACCCTTCCTCTGAATGCCATGCCTTTCTGCCCCAGGAACCACCAGGCTCTCTACCCACCTCCCGCCTTCACACCCTTCCTCTGCTTGCCATGCACTCGCCCACATTTTGACCTTTGCCTTTGCAGAAAGTCTTGCCTGGGCCAACCTCACTACCTCCTCTCTGCAAATCTCACCATACTAATGGTTCAACTTTTGACTTTTCCCTCTATAGTCTTTCCCAAATATTCTGGGAGACGCCTTGCTGGAATGACCTATGAGCATTGAATAGTATCGTTCTTCCCTCATTCCACGTGGGCAAGGGTTTCTCACCACAGGAGTGTGAGATCTTTCAGGGAAGTGCTGGCCCACTTTACTTCCCTCTTTGCAGCACAGGCCTTGGTTGCGGAAGTTTCCACCACGTATTTGCAGAACTGAACTGCTCAGAAGGGCTCTGTCTCAGGTGGTCCTGGCTGGGTCTCTTCACCAGATTGAGTCAAGAGAACATCTTTCCCAGCCAAGGGCGGAAGCAAACTCAAGTTCACCTTAATGCATGCAGATTTGGGACTCCCTGGGAAAGTTTAGTGTGACACAAGGCACACATTTTACACACTGTGCTCCACAGCCCAGCATGCTTGTCCACTTCCCAGCCAGGCCCTGATCCTCATCACTTTCGACAAAGCTCTGTGAGACCAACCTTGCCAGTCTCTCTTCTCACTCAGTCTGCCCCTCAGGTTACTCTACCCCAGCCAAGCTGGCCTCCTTGCTGCCCTCTGAACAGCCACCACATGCGTGCCTTACGCTGGCTATTCCCCTGGCCTGGAGTATTCTTCCCAAATCTCAGGCAAATGTCATCTCTTCAGTGAGGCCTTCATTAACCAGCCCAGCTAAGATGCCACACCCCTTCCACCCTGCACACTCACCCACTGCCACCACTCACTCTCCGTCATACTTTTCTTTCTCAGCACATACCAAAATCTGCAGCCATTACCTGACTTTTTCTCTAGAATGTCAGTTCCATGGAATCAGGCCCACTTTTGTCTTTTCTTCACTGTATCCCCAGGACCCGGGACACCTTTTACACAAAAAATAAATATTGACTTACCGAGAGAACAAGTGAATGAATGAGTGAGTGAACAAACAAGGTGAACATTTCCACCTCTTTCAAACTGACTCCAAGCAAGTCAGTGCACCTTGCCAGCCTCACTTTCATCTGCAAAGTGGTGCTAATTAAGGAGAGATTAGATTCTTTTTCTCCAAAGCCTGTATAAAGAGAAGCTGTTGCTAAACCACTCATTGTCATGCAGAGGTTATTTAAGCCAATTAAATGAAGCTGTCACACCAGCCCTGCCAGTCCTCTCCAGCTCGTTCACACGTGAGTGGGTGGTGTCTTACCCAACGTCCGGGAGCAGGTCTCTGCAGAGCTGGCTTCTGGGCACCTTCCTAAGCTGCACTGCAGCCTGGGACACCATCTACTCAGAGGTGTTGACTGAGTCCCTATTGTGTGCCAAACATTGACATATGCACTGAAGCTACAGCCATGGAGAAGCCAGACTCTCCTCTGACTGCAGAGCTCGATCTAGTGAAAAAACAGGTGCTAGACCAGCGGGAGAAACAACAGTGCACAGGAAACGTTCATGAGCTGGGGCGAGTTGGCTGGGGTAGCAACCCAGGCAGAGGGCTTCTAGAAGTCCTCCCCAGGACGGGGCTGGATCCTGAAGGATGGACAGAAATTAGCCAGGGAGACAGGAAGGGAAGGCTCATCCAGTGAGGGAACAGCACATGCCAAGGCCTGAATCATGAAAGAAGGATGGACACAAGGAAATGAAGAGTGTCAGGCCTTCGACAGGGGAGAGATGCCATCACGCTTCTGACTTCAACAAATCAGAAGGGGCCAGAGATGAAAAGGGGCAGAGTAGACTCAGAGACTCACGAGGTGGCTCCTGAATGGTCCAAGTGTGAGACAGTGGTGCTTTGGACTGGGTGTTTGAAATTCTTTTTTAGTAACAGTTTTATTGAGAGATAATTTATATATCATAGCCACTTTTTTTTTTTGATGGAATGTTGCTCTGTTGCCCAGGCTGGAGTCCAATAGTGTGATCTCGGCTCACTGCAACCTCCACCTCCCAGGTTCAAGCTATTCTCCTGCCTCAGCCTTCCAAGTAGCTGGAATTACTGGCACCCACCACCACACTCAGCTAATTTTTGTATTTTTAGTAGAAACGGGGTTTCACCATCTTGGCCAGGCTCGTCTCGAACTCCTGACTTTGTGATCCACTTGCCTCGGCCTCCCAAAGTGCTGGGATTACAGGCATGAGCCACCATGCCCAGCCAATGTTCACTCTTTTAATTATACAATTCTGTGCTTTTGCTTAAACTCAGGGAGTTGTATTGTCATCATCCCTATCTATTCCAGAACATTGCCTTATCCCCAAAGAAACCCCATGCCCATGAGCAGTCACTCCCCATCCACCACCTCCTACCACAGGCAGCCACTGCTACTGTCTGCCTCTGTGGATTTGCCTGTTCTGGCCATTTCATGTTAAGTGGAATCATACACTATGTGATCTTTTGTGACTGGCTTCCTCTGTGTAGCATAATGTTTTCAGGGTTCATTGACTTTGTATCATGTGTCAGCATTTCGTTCCTTTTTGTGGCAGAATAATAGAAATGGAATAATACCCTGAATCCATATACAGTAGTCCCTTGGTATTCGTGGAGGACTGGTTCCATGAATCCTGCCAGCTTCCCTTCTCACTGAATCTGCCCCCTGATTTACTCCTTCCCAGCCAAACTAGCCTCTTTGCTGACCTCCGATCAGCCACCACATGCGTGCCTCCACACTGGCTGTTCCATTTGGTATCCTATCCTCATAGATACCAAAATCCTTGGATGTTCAAGTTCCTGATATAAAATGCAGTAGTATTCATATATAACCTACACAATACTCCTGTATACTTTAAATCATCTCTATATTATTTATAATTCCTAATACAAGGCAAATGCTACATAAATAGTTGTTATACTGTATTATTTAGAAAATAATGACAAGGAAAACACTCTATACATGTTCACTACAGACGCAATCATTGTAGGACTGACTACATTTTTATCTACAATTGGTTGAGTCCTAGGATGTGAAACCTGTGGACTTGGAAAGCCAACTGTACAACTTTTCTTTTTTTTATGAGACAGAGTGCAGTGGCGTGATCTTGGCTCACTGTAACCTCCGCCTCTTGGGTTCAAGCAATTCTCCTCCCTCGGCCTCCTGAGTAACTGGGATTACAGGTGTGTGCCACTAAGCCCAGCTAATTTTATTTATATTTTTAATAGAGATGGGGTTTCACCATGTTAGCCAGGCTGGTCTTGAACTCCTGATCTCAAGTGATCTACCTGCCTTGGCCTCCCAAAGTGAGCTTTTCATTTTTGATCCATTCATCAGTTGATAGACATTTGGGTCGCTTCTACTCTGGACTATTATGAATAATGCTGCCATGAACATTTGCGTGCAAGTGTCCATGTGGACATGCCTTTTTGGTTTTCTTGGGTATACACCTAGGAATGGAATTGCTCCATGGTGTGTGATCTCTGTCTAACTTTTTGAAGAACTGTCAGACTGTTTGCCCGAGTGCCTGCACCACTTTGCATTCCCGCTGGCAATGAATAAGGCTTCTGGTTTTCACATCCTCACCAACACTTGTTGTTGTCTGTCTTTTTGATCCAAGCTGTCCTAGTGGATGTGAAGTGGCATCTCACTGTGGTTCTGATTTGTAGTTCCCTAAGGATTCCTGATGCTGTGCAACTTCATGTGCTTACTGGGCATCTTCATAGCTTCTTTGGAGACTTTTCTGTCCCTGTGCTCCCCCCAGTGGCTGCTAGGTGGCTGCTTTCCATAGCGGCTTAGCTGAGGTGGTTGGTTTTCAAGGCTACCATGGAGCTGGAGATAGGTTAGGGCAAGCTGAAACAAAGCTTGTTCTTTTTAAGATTCAGCATTTTCCTGAATAAACATCCTTGCATAGTTTAAGCCTTTAGTTAATGTCCAGAGTTCTGAAAAGTCGATTTTGACAGTTGTTTTTTGGCCAGTGCTCTCATTGTTTTATGGAAGAGTAGATCTGGGGAGGTCTCTCTACTCTGCTATTCTGGAAGTGCCTTTAATTAAAGTATCCATAGGAGTTAATATCTATTAAGGATTTACTCTGTGTCAGGCACTTATTTAATCATTTTGCATATTTAATGCCCCTACAGCTCAAAGAGAAATGTATTATTATGTCCATTTTAGAGACGGGGAAATTAAGGCATCCAGTGACTAAAGGTTACTAAAAGTGACTTGCTAAATATTCCCTAGCTGGTAAGCAGGTGGGACAGGAAGTGGGTGCGAAGAGGAGGAGACAGCAGGCTTCTCTCTGGCTCTTGGGACTGTGCTTTGACCACCTCTCGTCCTGTTCTCTGGCTGCTCATAGAGTCAGGAGGGGCCCAGGAACTGAGACTGGCTTTTCCGCAGGGTGGGGAAGGAAAGATTTTGCAGCTGGGGAAGAACAAGAAGCTTTCCTTAGTGCCTCCCTCACTCTGCCCAGCTCAGCCATACATGCTGTAAAGCTAGCCATGACCTTTCTGGACCAGAGATTGGAGCAGGAAAGGAGGTGTGCACTGGGTCAAATGCACAGTGAGGAAGGCAGGTGCCCTGTGGCTGACGGATGGGTCTGTGAGTTGGCAGCCAAGGCAGCCTCCATGTAGAGGCTCCATTCCCACCCCACACCCCCCCCCCCAGTCAGCTGCCACAAGTCAGCCTGCTCCTGTACCTGCTGCAGCCCAGCCAAAGAGCTCCAAAGGCTGGGACTCTGGAAAGGGTCTGGGAATGTCTTGGTCCAAGCTGGAGAGGGTTGGCTTAGGCATCTAATCAAACCTAACTTCTTTTTTAAGAGACAGGGTCTTGCTATGCTGCCTGGACTGGAGTTCAGTGGTGCAATCTAGCTGGCTACAATCCTCCTCTTCAGCTCCCTGAATAGCTAAGACTACAGATACACACCACTGCACCTGGCCAAACCTTATTTTTTCAAGAGTTTTTGCCAGGGCCACCAATTTACCTGGGGCCCCCGTCTCCCTCTCCAGCTTCATCTCTCACCACTGTTTCACTGGCTCATGCTGGCTGCCTTCTGTTTCAAGAGCACTCCAAGGACTTGATAAATGAATGGATACATGAATGAATGGATGAATGGAGAGGCAGATGGATGGACGAAGGCTAGCTGGCTGGCTGGATAGATGGATGAACAGATGAATGGATGGATGATGGCTGGATGACTAGATGGGTATACGGGTGGATGGATGGATGGATGATGGCTAAATGGCTGGATGGGTAGATGGATGAATGGATGTATGTATGGATGGATGGATGGATGGATGGTTGATGGGTGGGCAGATGGACTGTGGTACCACAGCATGCAGTTATTAGTCATGTGAATAAGTTTATCAGACTCTTTTCTGAGGGCAGGTTTTGTGAGCAGAGTTGGAAGGCATCATTTCGCAGACATTTAGCACCAGAGCCAAGAAAGAGGAGCAGGTGAACACAGCAGCGTCACCAGCTGGGATTCCCTCAGGAGTAGTGGCAGGTGAGCCCATGGAAAATCCTGCTCCAGGAATATATCCCTTGCGGTGGCTTCAGATACCTCAAGATTCCCATGGGGAAAAAAAAACAAAACAAAACGATCAGTCACTGTGCAGCATTGGGCAAGCTACTAACTCTCTAGGCCTCAGTTTCCCTGTCCATCAAATTGGGGAAATAACAGCTGCTCACCTTGCATCTGGATTAGACTCAAGGGAGCAGCCAAGTATGAGGATGGGTGGTGTGGACTCTGGGGCCAGGCTGCCAGGGTTCAAATCCCAGCTCTGCCCCTAATTAGCTGCATGGCCTTGGACAGGTGACTTTACCACTCAGAGCCTCAGAGAGCATAGCACTCACTTCCTGGGCTCGGGGGAGAGTCTCACACTGAGTGATGAAAGCACTAAGAAAGCTCTAATTCCAGTGTGGGGCAGGTCAGCTGTCGGTGAATATTAGCTGTCATGATCAGTGCTCAGAATAAGGACTGGCATGCAGTAGGCACTCAGTAAATGTTTCTGGAATGAACTAACTGAAAGAATGGTCACAGGCCTATAAGTAAAGTACTATCATTATTCCCATTTTCCAGATGGGAAACAGAGGCCCAAGACACCAAGGAGCTTGTTTTTCTGGTGGGACACAGAGACACAGTGACCCACAATCTGCCACTCAGGGAGACAGTCTCATGTTTCACATCTAATTCAGACTGGGTCAGAGACCAGGATTTCCAAATTCAGGGCCTGAGGGCATTGTACACCAACGTCCCTCAAATCCTCCTAAAAATATCCATAAGTTAAAACCCCAGGGCCTCTCTGGAGCTGAAGAACTGCTTCCTTGCAGATGGCCCCAGGCTGGAAGGGTTCTCAGAGTAGCTGCCTTCCTGCCCTGCAACTTGTCACTATCTGGTCACAACTAGGCCCTCCCCAGCAGCGCCTCTTCCCTCTGGCCTGGGAGGGGTTTCTGGCTCCCAGGCCTCCACCGCAGGGCCCCCTGGGCATGGTTTACTGCTGCCCCAGGCCCCATCCTTCCCTTCTGCCTTGAGGCTCCCAGAAGGCATTTAGCCTATATTAATAGCTTCGCAGCTTCAGTGGCCAGTACTTTGATTTACCATAAAATGGTCTTGAACTTAGCTCCAAGGGCAGTGCTGGGGAAGGGGCTTGTCATGGGAAAATATGTGGGGACCAGGCCCACATTTGCCTCTCCATTTTCCCAAGACCAGAGTCCTCCAGCCACTCTTCATCCCACCCCAGACCCAGTCTGCTACAGGGCCTCTGCACTCTGGTGTCTTGACTGAGCTCGTTCCCCTCCTTGGGGCCTTTGCCCAGTGTTCCTCTGCCCAGTCATCCTATGCCTGGTTCCTTCTGTTTGTTCGGGGATCAGTTGAAATGCCACCTCCCCTGGGAAGCTTCCTGAGCACCCGATTGAGCACAGCCCCTGTGGTCTCCCTCTTTCCAGCGTCTTCAGAACACTCTCACTGCTTGGCATTTTCTAATTGGTTTGATTCATTGTTGGGCTCTGAGTGTCAGATTAGGGAGGGCAGGTCTCCTGTATTTTGCTTGGTAGTTTTTCCATTGCACCTCGAACCACGCCTGGTGCATAGCACGAGCTCAGTGACCATTTAGGGGTAAGTGAATTGATTCATTCACTAAGAATTAACTTGCTAAGAATGCGCTGCCAACTTAAAATAATCAACGGGGTCAGAATCTAGTTTAAAAAGAATTTATTTAAATGCAAAGTTTGAGGACAGGCTGCCTAGGAAGCACAGATTCCAAAGAATGGAAGTCAATGTTCCAAACCATAGAAGTTTGGGATTTTTATATAGACAAAGCTTAGGGAGGCTCGGCAGAATTCCAGCCTCTTTCTACGCAAGACTTAACGCGTAGTTATGATGATCTGATTAGTTGAGGTGGCTTTTGTTTTCCATGAAGGTAAATTTAACATTTTCCATGGAAGATGTCACTGTCATGGGGTCTTGAGCGCCATCTGGTCTGAGTTAGGTACAGGACAATAAAGGAGATAGTCAATCTATAGCAAAGCCCAGCGATTGGAGCCGAAAAGGTCTGTTCTTTGGTGTCTCCTAGTCACTTACAGCAATAACAATGAGGAAGACAGTTAAGCTCTAATCTAAGCAGGAGAACTGCAAATACGTGGCTGCAGCTCAGTCCCCAGGGCTTAACTTCTCCCATGGCATAGTCAATATAGGGGGTTCTAAAATTTTATTTTCTTTTACAGGGCTCGCCTGAAACAATTATATTTTAACAAGGCAATAATAATAATAACACCACCAACTTCCACTGAGTGCTAACTCTGCCAGGCACTGTTCTAAGTGCATTTTGCATATTATCTCAATTAATCCTCTGCTGATGTGATTGTGTTATGAGTTATTATGTCCATTTCATACCTAAGCTCTGTGTTTGTGCTCAAAATTCCCATGGAAGGAACCACTCAGTACTTTCATATTTGGTGTGTGAGTCACCCCAGAAGTCCTCTCCTATGTCCCTGCTGGAGTGAGATGTGCTATGAGGAGGTCTCTCCTCCAGGGTCTTGGGCACAGCAAAGTCCACCAGGACATCGGCTCCCAGGCCATCTTGTCCCTGCATGAAGACTGAGGCTGCTTCGGGGAACTTTCTGCTGCTAAAAGTTAATCATTCTTTAACAACACATGTCACATACTATGGGCCTGGCATTGTGCTAAGTGCTTTAGATATGTTAGTATTCCATCCCCAGAACTCTGGAGTGAAGTAGGTGCTGTGATCATCCTTGCTTTTATAAATGAGGAAACAGAGACACAGAGCGGCTAAATATCTTGTCTAAGGTCACACAGCAAAGTGGCAGAGCCTCTAAGTGTGTCCTTGTCACCACTGCTCCAGACTGTCTCTTGATGAAACTGCCCCTCACCGGATATGAGGTGAGACAGAGACAGTGACATGGCTGGAGAGGGAGACGATTTACCCATAACAGCATCAGTGTGTCAGTTAGGACTTGTTTGGTTGCAAGCGGCAGGACGCCTCCCCAAGAGGCTCATCTAGAAGCTGTTTTACTTCAGGCATGGCTGGATCTAGAACCCCAGATAATGGAATTAGGACCGAGTCTCTCTCAGAGTTCGGTTCAGGTTACCTCTGTGGTGGCTGCATTCTCAGGCTCCATGCGTTGGCAAGGTGGCCATCAATAATTCTGTACCCATTATTAATCTCACTTGTAAACCCTGTGAGAAGAGAGGCCTTTCTCCAATCCCTCCAGTGAAAAGCTTGGAATTACCTCTTTTTGAATTTGATTGGATAGCCTTGAGTCAGGTGCCCCCTGTTAACCAGTCATCGTGGCTAAGGGAATGAGGCAATTTTGTGATTGGCCAGTCCTAGGGATTATGTCAAGGCTCAGAGCCAGCTGTGGGGCCAGCTCCACCTGGGGCAGCTTGTGGGGAGTGGTTCCCGGGACAATGACCATGCTGTGATCAGGAGTTGGGGCAGCAGGAGTTAGGTGGGGAAGCGCCAGGTGTCCACTGCCACGACCAACACATTACTCACACTCATGTCACAAGAATGGCCTCTGTACCCTGTGTGTAAGTGGGTCAGAAGCCTTTTTGTTTGTATTTTATGACTTTTATAGAGTTATGATGACATATATTTTTCTCAAATTTTCATAGCTGTCTCTCTAATGAACTACAAAGTAGGGCATTCATGGTCCTTTTGGGAGGTGTGTGACTAATGGGGGAATTTCAAGCACTATGACAGGGCTAAGGGAGTAGAAATTCTGCAGAAATACTGGGGGGACAGCAGTGTGACATCATTAGGCTGAGGAAGAGGTAGATTTGGGTCCTCGTAGCAAACAGAAATGATACTGGTTAACACTGATGGTGCTCTCAGCTGTGCCAGCCTCTGTCCTAAGCTCGACCTGCATCCTTCTATCTGAACTTCCAGACAGCTCTCCAAGGCGGCGTCCCATTTCTCTGGACAGGCAGATCCAGGCACAGTCACTTGCATGCCTGAGACCTCAAGCGGGGACTGCTGAAGGCTGGTCACCTCTCCAAGGCCCCTCCTCCTCCTGGACAACACCCCTGCTCTGTCTGGATGGTCCTGAGCTAAGCCCAGGGGGTGAATCACAAGGGTCTGAGTCAATAGCGTGATCCCACCCCTCTGCCTGTGATTTGTGGACGTTGACCTACTTCTGACCAATGACATTCAAGGGATGTGCTTGAGGGATTCTGGGAAAATCTTTTCTCTGTAAAGAGAGGGGCTTATGAGATGCACGTTTTCTGCCCCAGGCGTTGTCACTTGACCTCTCCTCTCCACCTCTACTGCCACCACCCCAATCCAAACACAGCATCGTGTGCTCATTTGCCTGGAATATTCTGGTCTTCTCCCTGGTTTCCCAGTCCCATCCTCACCCTGACATGCAGCCCAAGGGTCCTGCTCAAATCCATATCAGGCTGTGTCCCTCCTCTGCTCACAGTCCTCCAGGGACTTCCCATCTCACACGAAGTCAAAGCCCAAGATCTCACCATGCTCCACAGGACCCCACCGGTCCCTACCCTTCCCCGCCCCTTCCCTGTTCTCTCCCCTCCACTCACCGTCCCAGCCACTCTGGCCTCCTTGAGGGTCCTCGACCTCCCCTGCCGGCTCTGTCTCAGGCCTCTGCATGAGCTGCTCCCTGTGCAGGGAGTGCTCTTTCCCAGAAACCTCTATGGATCCCTCCAACCCCTAGGTCTCTGTTCACAAGTTTCCATCTCCTCGAGGCCTTCCTTGACAACCTGTGTCTAAAATGCAACTCTCCCCGTGTCTTGGGCCCGTACCTCTTCCCGGCTCAGTTTCTCTGATACACTACATGGTGCACTGAGCTATTTGGTTTGCTGTTTCTCTTGCCCAACCAGAACGGCAGCTTCACGGAGGCTTTGTCTCCCTCATAGCGCCCCCACCCGGGGCCTGGGGCAGTGCTGGGCACATGGCCTTCTCCAGATAAATAAATAATGACTGAATAAGTGAATGAATGGACATGGGGCTGTGACAACGTGTAGCCATGAGGGATGCCTTGGGGGCCACACGGGGCCGGAGGAGTTCGGGCAGTGGCTTGGTGACTCTGTGGAGCCCCTGCCTGGCCCTGGCCCTGCTGCCTCCAGAGTTCCTCTAAAGGGTAAGGAGATGCCTCCATTGCTGGCACCTTTGCCCACCGCATTTCACATTATTGCAGCCAAAATTTTCTCACAAGGACAGTGGCTGAATTTGAGCCCAGGCCATGTGACTCCAGACCCTGAGCCCAGGGCTCTGTCTGGGGTGTGGCCCGGGGGCAGGTCCTTGGGTGTGTGAGGGTGGTGTGGCTTGGCTACTCTGCTAGGGTCACTGTAGCATCCTTGGGCTGTTCTGTTTTCCTGCCCAGAAGTCCTGAGGGTCTCAGCAGAGAGGCCCAGGCCCCAAGTCCATCACTCCCGGGGCTGGGTCCTAGCCAGCCTCTGCCCAGCATGTGGGGTGGATATTGGGGGTCATGTTTGCTCACCCGCCACTCACCTCCTCCTGTGCATCCTGGTTCCTAACAGGCCATGGACCAGGATCAGTCCCACGTGCCCAGGGGTCAGGGACCTGAGTCTTAAGGCCTTCAGCTGATTACATGACACCCACCCCCACTGTGGAGGATGCTCTGCTTGACTCGAAGGCTACCGATTTAAATGTCAGTCACATCTAAAAACTAACTTCATGCCAGCATCTAGATGGAGTGTGACCGAACAACTGAGCAGCTTCACCTTGCTGATGGGACACCTTCAGTTAAGCATCACGGACACCTCCCCCACACACTACCTAATGGGGGTCCCTGTGGCGGGTGCTGTTAGTTCCTTCCCATAAAGCCTGGAACTTGTAGTATGCTCTGCAGATTTCCACCTTCCTCTCTGTGCTTGAGGCTATTTTTCCAGAGCCCCGGAAGGCTGTTCTGCCTTTCTGATGGGCTAGAAATGCCAAAGGTGCATCACCCCACGGGAGCAGCTCTTAGCCAGTGACTCTCCGTAGCTGGTGGGAAAATGTCCCAGGCCCCTCCCACCGCAGCAGGGTGGCTCTGAGCTGCGTGCTCTACACTGAAGTGCCCCAGGAGGACTGAGCCTGGCTGCACACTCCGTTGCTTGCTGGGTAACACCCTGTGCTGGCTGCTTTCCCTCTCCTGTCTCATTTCCCCACCCCTTACCAGGACCCCTTCCTGACATGCGACTTGCCCTTGACTCCATGCCTGAAGTCTTCTGGGAAATTCAAACTTGGATGCTGCCTTGTTTTTGCTAATCACGCTCTGTCAGGTCTCCTGGTTTTCTTACCTCTGTAGCTTTTGTCAAAGTTCAAATCATCGTGTTTGTATGACTGCTGTTTTCTGTGTGCTCACTACAAGGCTGGGTCCTGAGGGCATGGTGTCCAGCACGGAGAACACACAGTAAATATTCCCCGAAGGAGTGATGGGCAAATGAATAAATAGAATCACACCCTGCCACCATGATTAGAGGCAGCCCCAAACTTCCCTCTCTCATTTTTTCCAAATCTTGTCACCTCTGAGGCCTAATCTGAAGAACTGATTTGTGCCAGTGGACGAGTGCTATTTCTCTAGGTAAGACAGGTGGGTGTCAACAGGAAATGCCCTTAGATGTAATTTTTCAACCTGGGAAGCCACTCCTGTCAAGAGAACATAAAGCGACAGTGATGGGATGTGGGGGCTCCATGGGGCTCAGGCGCCCCGAGGAGGGCATGAAATCACAGAACTGTGAAGTTCTCCTGCATGCCGTGGCAGGGCAGGAGAGGCACACCCTGGGACTCAACACAGGACCACAGCCAATCGCTCACTCAGCCACAGCCTGTGGGTCTGACACTGGGTAAGTCACTAACCTCTTTCTTAGCCTCAGCGGTACTGTCTGTAAATGGGGATCATAACCCGAACTTTGCAAGGGTTCAGATAATACAAAGTTCTGGCGCTTTCTACATGATAAGGTCTTTGCTCACCAAGTGGAAGAGACTGCGTACAGGTAACATGGCCTGACTGCTGCAGGTGGGGTGCTTTGGGCTGCAAGTAACAGAAAATCCAACCCAACTCAAAGTGGATTGTAGGATACAGACAATGCACCACCTCACTTATCATGGTCTGAGCTCATCCATGACGGTTGCTGTCTGGTCCATCCTCTGTAAGCTCCCTGAAGCAGGGGCCTGGGCTGCCCTTTTTTCTCCACTGCCCCCCAAAGCATAGGCCAGGCCCTGGCACAAAGAAGGCGTCCAATAAGGCTTCTGCCCAGGACCCCGTCAAACCCTCTCACTACCTGGTCTGTTGTGTTCCCCCAACAGCAGTTAAAGAAACTAAAGCTCAGCTGGGCACAGTGGCTCATGCCTGTAATCCCAGCATTTCGGGAGGCTTAGACAGGTGGATCATTTGAGGTCAGGAGTTCGAGACTAGCCTGACCAATATGGTGAAACCCTGTCTCCGGCCAGTTTGCCCCTAGATGGAGGAATGTGGGAGCTGACTGACCCAGTCAACCCAGACTCAGATGACACAGAAGTCTTCCCAACACAGAAGTCCACCAACCTCCGCATTTTGATCATTGCACCGAGGACATAAATTCAGCAACATGTGCTGGGTCAGCTGCCTCGTTTTTCTCCCAAGTAGCAAATTTATGGGGCACACGTGCTCATGGATGATTATTTCCCAATAGTTTATAGTATCAAGCCTCCTTTCTTTCCTCCCAATAAATCTAATTTATATGGATTGGCAGATCAAACAGTGCATTTCCCGGCATCGAGAGGCTGTGAATCACTCACAGAGCTTTAGGAAACTTGGGGAGATTAAGGTTTTGCATAATGCAAATGCGGATGGAAACATATTTGGTCTGCCTCACTGTGGATGCAATTAGAGCAATGAACACCAGGAGAAATACTTTTTCCCAGGACACAAAAAGGTCTGCTTGGTATGCAAAGAGTGCAGTTACTTGCGACACCGGATCCTGGAACGTGGCGGGCAAAGCACCCAGTGACGGTTTGATTTGCAGCTTTAAGGAATTCAAAGATGAATAAAACATTGAATTAATTGCCAAAGAACCGTTGCCAAGCCTGCACGAGATCTAATCACCTTGGAAAGCACACACGCAAAAAACCAACACACACAGAACAACAGACCAAAACCGGGCCTGCGGGATGCTACCTGTCTCAGGCCCGGGAAACTATATTTGGTTTTGAGTATTGTGTCCTACCTGGAATTTTCTCTCGTTGACACTCATCTCAAGTCCTCTCAGCCACAAAAGCGCTCGCTCTCTACTTCCCCAGAGCCCACAGGATCTCCCTGGACTGCTTCCTTGTTCACTGGGAAAATGTTTTCTGAGCACCTGCTGTGTGTCAGGCGCTGCCATCCCAGGCGCTGGAAAACAGCATTGAGCGAACCAGGCGACAATTCCTGCCCTGGTGGCTGCCTTCCCGCGGGGATACGATAATAAGCAAAATAGAGAAATTAATATATTAGAAGGTGCTCAGTGCTATGGAGAAAACGAAGAAGACGAAGTGGGGATAGGACATGCCGGGAGGTAGGGTCAATCACAGATTGAGGCAAAGGGGTCAGAGATGTCCCTATATGGGGACATTTGTACAAATCCATGAAGGAGGTGAGGGCAGTGACTTGGAGGAGTGTCAGGCAGAGGAGACAATAAGGGTAGAGGCCCAGAGGCAGAGGTTCCCGAGCGTTTGAGAAACTGTGGAGGCTGGTGTGGCCGCGTAAGTTAGCAGGAGAGGGACGGTGATGAACTCAGACAAGGGGCAGGGTCAAGGTCACGTGAAGTTCATACATTCACTCACCTTTCAATTCATTCACTCACCTTTCAATTCATTCATTCACCTTTCAATTCATTCATTAACTCACTCAGCGAATCTTTTGAGGCTCTACTGTGAGCCAGGACCTGCTATTTTAGACCCTGAAAATCCAACATTAGACGTGACAGGCAAGGTCTCAGCTCTCACAGGGCTGTATCACCAGGTGGGGTAATGGTGGCTGATGCGGTAGCAGGTAGGAAGTGACTCTGCTGAGGTGGGCGGGGAAGCCCAATCACCACTGTCTCTAGGCCCACAAGCCCAGCAGAATTTCTTCTTTTGTTTGCTCTTAGGTGATTATTGTCTTCCCCATAAGCCCGTTTAGCAGATGAGAAAACTAAGGCTCCTTTGGAATGGAAATCCTGGCTTCTCCCCATTAAGTCTGGACATTAGAGAGAGTCGAATTAACTCCCTTCTCCTTCACACAGGGCCAGCATGAGGCTTTGGGGAGATTCTGAGACAAGAAGCATCCTACGGCTTCTCCCGCCGGGAGGGCCATGACCAGCCCCTGGGCCTGCGTTGCTGCTCGCCAAGGAGTAGCTGGAGCCCAGGAGTGCAGAATCTGCAGTGTGGAAGGGGACATCCCTCACCGACTGCCATCACTCTGGGGCTCTCCTGTTTGAGGGCCCTCTGGGGCCACAAGGCCAGGCCTCCTCTCCATGTCCAAACAGGCTTGCAGGGTGCAAAAGGCTGTGGTGCCTGCTCTGGATAGACTGGAGCTGGCCCAGCTCAGGGGCCAGGGCAGTGGGCAGAGGGCCTGGGCACAGAGGCAGAGCAGGGTTGTGTCCGGGCTCTGCCACCCTGGCCCTGACCTCAGGCCTAGAGGAGACTCTGGGCAGCAGCTGCTCGCTCCTCTGTGGGGGCCTCCTGCCTGGAAGGCCTGCTCCCACGCTCCGAGGGACTCCTGTGGGATCCACATCTGCTCTGCTCCTCACCACGCAGGTCTGGGTGTCACTTTAAAATAAAGGGGCCGCTTGTGCTCACCAGGCCGCGGGACATTCAGCCGGCTGGGCTGGCTGTTCCCATCCTGTGGTCGCAGAGTGCTGGGGAGGGGAGCTAACATGTGCGATTTCTGTGCAGAGGATCGACGGGGCTCCAGGGACAGAGGCTGCAGGAGTGCCAGGTGCCACCAGAAGCCATTTGCCCAGTGGCTGCTCCAGCCACCTGGTGTGGATGTGGCCTCGTGTCCACACTGCCCGGCGCCCCCGGCTTGGTGGACATCTGCCTGGCTGTCTCTCCCATTTTCGTGTGAAAGGCAGGCAGGGCAGGACATGGGGTCTGGGGGTCACCATCTGCTCCTGGGGGCTGCACTGCGCTGACAGCCATGTGTCCCCCTGACAGGAGCTGCAGGGACAGGCCAGGCAGAGGCCAAGGAGAAGGAGGAAGCCAACAGAGGGTGGCTGTCAGAGCTGGTCACACAGAGGGCGGACTCTGACGGGCAGGGCTGCTGTGGGCGGCCGG
>PVKP010028376.1:0-30201 GCA_004027715.1 Plecturocebus donacophilus
GACCCGGGTGGCTCCTTCGCCGGGAATCTCCCAGTCTGTGGGCATCAAAAATTCATCTGCAATTGCAGCATCCACTCGCTCTCTGCGCTTTCACTGGGAGCTACAATCCTGAGCTGCTGCTACGTGGCCATCTTGGATCTCTCTCTGCCCGGTGATGAAGTTTTTTTGTTTCTTAGTTTTCCTTTGGCAGACGCCCCTTCCCCACAGAGCCGGACCTTCCTGGGTTCGCTGTGCTTGCTGTGAAACTCTCAGTCCTCAGCGCTTCCAATTGCTGTTTTCCTTGTGGGGATGGGACCAGTCGAACCTGACCGTCCTGTATACTTCGCACCGGGAAGCGCCGCACTGGGGCACCGGCAAAACAGCCACGCCGGCCAAAAGAGTTGCGCTGGCGACCCGTGTGGCTCCTCTGCTGGGAATCTCCCAGCCTGTGGGCAACAAAAATTCATCAGAAAGTGCGGCGTCCACTAGTTCTCTGCACTTTCACTGGGAGCTACATTCCTGAGCTGTTGCTAATTGGCCATCTTGGATCTCTCCTCACAGATAACAAATTCTATCAAAGCTCAGCTTCTGCCCATCCCAACCTCTCCTCCCCAGATAGTATGGTGGGTGTGGCATCCAGGCAAGAGTCCGATTTTCTGTTTCTTCTGTTCAGTTTGAGGAACCAACTCTGTCCCTGCAGAGAAAACCACAGAATGATTATTTTGCAGTGGTAACCATTTCTGGCTTTAATACTTTAATTCCCATGTATTGCTGTCAGTATCCTTGGTTTTCTCCTGTGTGGTTGCTGATCTTAAAATCTCCATTTGCTTCCAAGTTGGTTGATGGGTCGGGCCCTTTCTTCCTTGAGTGTGGCCAGGCTGTGACTTTAATTTCAACGAATGCAATATGGCAAAGGTGAGAGGATGTCCATTCTGGGTTATATTACCCCAGACAGAAGCTTATCGAGCTGACATGTTCACCTTGCTAGGAGACCCTGCTGGCTGTGAGAAGCAGGCTGCCACGTGAGCACGGAGAGGAACGGAGGCCAGGAACTGAGGGCGGCCAGCAGCTGACAGCTGGGAAGAGTCTGAGGCCACAGGTGCTGGATGCTGTCAACAACCACCTGAGCTTGGAAGCGTATCCTTCCCCAGGCAAGCTGAGGAATGAGAACCTAGCCCTGCCTGGCACTTGATTGCAGCTTGCAGGTGAGACCCTGACACACAGGATCCAGCTAAACCTACCTGGACTCCTAACCCACTGAAATTGTGAGAAAATAAATGTGTGTTTTTGTAAGCTGCTGATTAAGTTATTATGCAGCAACAGATAATTAATGCTTAATTATCTAATTAATCCATATTAATATTTTGGCAGCATACACTATGTCCCTATGGTACCTGGAAAAAATCCTCAGAACCATGTGTTATGTAAATGGCAATGCTGTGGTGCAGTGGGGTCTCCTAAACACTGATAATGGGTGATGCAATCACTTTGTAAAAACAATTTGACATGAGCTAGTATAGCTGAGACTGCATGTCTCCTGTGACTCTTAGGAATATGCCCGAGGAAGACTCTTGCATATGGTACCAGGTAACAAATTGGAGGCAACATTGTATTAACAACAAACTGAACACAACCCAAGTGTTCACCACCTGGAGAATGGACAAATCAATGTGATTCTTCATAAAACAGCTATAGCAGTGAAAATGAAGCTCTCTTCATTAGGAGAGGCTTCCCTCTTGAAGCCACTGACCATGTCTTATTCATCTCTGAGTTTCCTTATCTGCAAAATAAAGTAATAATAGTGCCTACTGCTTAGGGCTAAAAATTAGACACTTTGAGTCATGGGCTTAACACTGTGCCTGGCATTTAGTAAGTGCTTATTAAATGCTACCTCTAAGTTTCCAGGGCTTCACACAGTACCCAGCACATACTTTATAAATACTAATTGCATGAACGATTAAATGCAAGGATTGATGCAGAAGGCCAGTGTAAGGCTGGTTGCCTTGCTGGGAGCTCGGACGCACCCCCCTCCCCTTTTTTCCCTTTTACAAGCCTCAAGCAAACTCAGACATGCTCGGGCATGTTCCCTTCTCCCTTGCTCGCACAGCCTGGTTTTCTCTTAAAGAGCCCAGTATGCAAACAAGGTGCTGCAACCATAGCTTCTTAATAACCAGTAGCAGCTAAGCCCCAACAACCAATAGCAGCTAAGCCTTAACAACCAATAGCAGTCGGGTCTTAACAACCAATAGCAGGCAAGTAATTCCAACCAACAACAAGCCAAGTCCTAGGTCAAGGCTTGTAACTTACCCAATAGCAGCCTTGCTCTCCCACAACCAATCGAGCTGTTTCACTCCCTATAAAACCCCCTGTCTAAAAATAGTCAGTGCGACTTCTCTGGCCCCTCCTGTCTGGACCGCAGAACCTCACCTGGGAGCCTGAATAAATTCCCTTGCATTGGATTATTTTGGTCCTGGCCTCAGTTTCCTCGTTTTATCTTTGGAAACAAACCTCACAGCCAGTACTTCTCATGTCAAAAGAAAGTGTCAGAAGTTATCATCCCTCAGCGTTTGCCAGAAGGAACCAAACATGTAGAAAACAGACCTGCTGTGGTGACTGAGCAAACCCAGGCAGATGCTGGCCTTGTTAAGGGGGTGTCTGTTAGAGGCTGCTTCTTAGTTCTACCCACTCTGAGCACCAGGTTCTTGACTGGAATAGATCATGGGTATGAAGATTTCGGCCAGGTGCAGTGCTCACACCTGTAATCCCAGCACTTTGAGAGGCTGAAGCAGGCAGATCCCTTGAGGTCAGGAGTTTGCAACCAGCCTGGCCAACATGGTGAAACCCATCTCTACTCAAAATGCAAAAATTAGCCAGGGTGGTGGTACATGCCTGTAATCCCACCTACTCAGGAGGCTGAGGAAAGAGAATCGCTTGAACCCAGGGATCAGAGGTTGCAGTGAGCCAAGATGGCACCATTGCACTCCAACCTGGGCAGCAGAGTGAGACTCCATCTCAAAAGGAAAAAAAAAAAAAGAAAAAGATATGCAGATTTCACCAGGGTTTTTTTGTTTTTAAATTCAGGGCTTTATAAACCATAGTTTGTGTTAAGAAAATTAACAATATACATACCTATAGACAATGAAACATATAAGATATTCAGCAGATCCTGATAGGACTTTTTGTTTCCACCGTATGAAGGAACAGATAATAACGTTCAATGCTGCGTTTGCTCTTCTCTCATTCACTACGCCACATGAATTCCACCCACAAAGGATAACCCTATGCCAGTCACAGGGTTAAGCCCTGGAATACCGCAGTGAGCTCAACAGACCGGCTCGCTCTCCTGGGGCTCGCCTAAAGACAGATCTGGTCTGAACCTCTTCTGCATGTGCTGAGCAGCCCATACCCTCCCTGCTAGCTGTTTGTGCTGCGCTGGATTGTCTTGCTCGTGTTGCTGGGTCCTTATATTCTTTGCAGTCTTTATCCTTTGTTTGTGCACTTGCTTCAAGAAGACTCTTTAGGTCTTGAGGCTTGACATCAAGTACATTTTGAGAAAGGCTTTTCTCCCTCCAGTGAGCTCCTTCCCATGAGGCTGGCAAGTGGTTTCGCAACTAATCACCTCTTTCACCTGGGTGTTCTTTGTGTTTTCTTTTCTGATGTTTTCTCTGAGGGATGTGAGCTGGGGAGATAGGAAGGACTTTTATGGCTTGGAACATTAATTGGATCCCACAAAGAATAACACCCCCCACTTGCAGGCGTTGTGAAAGGTAGATTGTGGGTATCTGACCGAGCATATTCCATCAGCAGCTCCTGGTATTAGAGTGGGGTGAGCTGATCATCAACACAGCACAGAGAGAGAGAAGAAGAAAGCCCAACTACAAGCCATATGACATATCCCCAGTTGGCCAGGGAGGACCAGCTTCTGACACTCTGACCCAGCCTACAGCAACTGCTTACTTTTTTTAGCAAAAGCTTTGGATCCATCAAGTGGAATTATAAACAATGAGATTGGCTTTAATGGTTTCTTTTTAAATAAAATAATGCAATGAGCATCCATGAACCTACCACTCAACATAAGAAAAGGAACATTATAAATATCATTGTAGCTCTCTCTGAGTAGGGTTGCCAGATTTAGCCAAAAACAAACAACAGTGAGAAAAGATGCCCAACTAACTTTGAACTTCAGATAAACAATGCATAATTATTTAGTATAAGTATGTTCCAGGCAATATCTGGGACATACTTTTACTAAAAAAATGTATTCATTGTTTAAATTCAAAGTTACCTGGGCATCCTGTATGTTATCAGGCAACACTACCTGTGAGACCCTCATGAGTCGCAGCCCCGAGGCTCCCCCCTGACAGACAACCATTACCCTAAAGTTAGCTTTATCATTCCCTGGCTGTTGTTGATAGTCTTACACATTTATATAGATCAGTAAACAAAATACTGCTTTCTTTGCTTGTTTTCCAAGCTTATTAAAATATTATATTTCATAAATTTTCCTCTCAACATACTATATCTGACATTCCATTTCACTGCTGATTCATTTATTTTCAATGCTATAGCTGTTTTATGAAGAATCACATTGATGTGTCCATTCTCCAGTTGGCAAACACCTGGGTTGTGTTCAGTTTGTTGTTAATACAGTACTGCTCACAATTTGTCACCTGGTACTCATGTGCAAGAGTTTTCCTAGGGCATATGCCTAGGAGTCATAGGAGATGTGCAGTCTCAGCTATACTAGCTCATGTCAACTTGTTTTGCAAAGTGATTACATCACTCATTATCAGTGTTTAGGAGACCCTATTGTACCACAGCCCTGTCAACACTTAAAACTGTCAGATTTTTAATTTGTACCAATCTGGTGGGCATAAAACTGTCTCTCGTGATTTCATTTTTTTCTTGTTTACTTATGAAATTAAGATATGTTTTATATATTCATTGGTCATTTATGGGTTTTTTTTTTTTTTTGCTGTGAAAAATCTTTTTATTCCTATTGGCCATTTTCTATTGTTTTCTTTTTTCCTGATTTTTAGGAATTTTTCATGGATTCTCAATACTAATCATTTGTTAATTATGTACATGGAAAATATACCCTCTAGATTTTTGCCTGGTCTTTTTACTTTCTTAATGGTGTCTTTAGATAAAAATTAGAATTTTTTATTTGAATTTCTCTAATTTATCAATATTTTCTTTCATGGTTTGTATTTTCTGAGTCGAATTTAGAAAATACTCTCTTAGCCAAAGTCACAAGAAATATTCTTCTATATTGACATTTAAACATTTTAAAGTTTTTCCTTTAGCATTTAAGTCTTTATTTTGCCTGGATTTTATTTTATAAATGGTATAAGGGAGGAATCCAATATTATTTTTTCCAGTATGGATAAACTCTTGTTCCCTCACTATTTATTGAACAGTTCATTCTTTACTATGCCTTTTACCCTGGCCCCACACCTTAGCCCGTATGCAATGCCTGTAGATAGGTCTTCATATATTCATGGATTCATTTGGGGGCTCACTATTCTTTCCTATGGTATGTTTGTTTATCCCTCTTCCAATACTAGATTGTCTTATTTACATAGATTTATCATGACTTACATGTTTTACATAGATTTACCACAAATTGCAGGGCAACCCCCACCTCTAACCCCATCTCTCTCTCTCTCTCTCTCACACACACACACACACATACGTGCACACACACACCCCTTGTTCTTATTACTCAAAAGTATCTTGACTATTTGTAGGCTTTTACTCTTCCATGTAAATTTTGAAATCAGATAATAAGGTTCATGATAAATGATTGAGTTACTGATTGGAATTGCACTGTAATATTTAGGGAGAATTGGCATATTTATGAAATTGCATCTCTCTACGTATGAACGGTGTATCTCTCCACTAGTTTAGGTCTTCTTTAATGTTTTTCAATAAGATTTTTCTCCATAAAGGTCTTGCCCTTATTTTATTTTAGTTTTATTTCTGTTGTAATGACATCTTTTAAAAATTATATTCCTACAATTTTTATGGCTGCTTTATAGAAGTACAATTGATTTTTGTATAGCCAGCTACCTTGCTAAACTTAAACTCTCTCTCTCTCTCTTTTTTTTATATTAAGATGGGGTTTCACTCTGATGACCAGGCTGGTCTTGAACTCCTGACCTCAGGTGATCCACCCACCTCGGCCTCCCAAAGTGCTAGGATTACAGGCGTGAGCCACAGCGCCTGGCCTTAAACTCTCTTTTTAACTCTAATAATTTAACTATAGATTTAAAAAAAATATGCTCCACAGGCAATCATATTATCTGCCAATAATGATTATTTTATTCTTTCTTTCCAATTTGTGTACCTTTTTATTTTCCTTTTCAAAATATTACTGATGAGAATCAGTAGAATAATGCTGAATAGAATGATAATATTGAGCATCCTCTACTTGTTCCTGATTTCAAAGGAAATAGTTGTAGGTTTTATTATTAAGAATTATTATCTGCCATACATTTTTGGTTTTGACCTTTTTCCTGTTAAAGGAGTTATCTTCTTAATTATAATTTTCAGTGTTTCTATCACAAATTAGCTTGCTTTTCTCAAATGCTTTTTGCCATCTATTAAAATGATAAAATTATCAGTCAGCTGGGTGTGGTGGTTCACACCAGTAATCCCAGCATTTTGGGAGGCTGAGGCTGGCAGATCACCTGAGATCAGGAATTCGAGATCAGCCTGACCAACATGGTGAAACCATTTCTCTACTAAAAATACAAAAATTAGCTGAGTGTGGTGGTGTGCCTCTGTAATCCCAGGTACTCAGGAGACTGAGTCAGGAGAATCGCTTGATCTCAGGAGGCAGAGGTTGCAGTGAGCAGAGATCATGCCATTGCACTCCAGCCTGGGTAACAGAGCAAGACTCTGTCTCAAAAAAAAAAAAAAAAAAAAAAAAGAGAGAGAAATGATAAAGTTGTCTTCCTTCTCTAATCTGTTAATGTAAGGAATTGCATTAATTAATTTTACAATGTTAACCCAGAATTGCATTCCTGGGATAAACCCAACTTAGTGTGATGGATTTTTTTTTTTCATACCCTGCTGGATTTGGTTGATAATAGTTTCTTTAGAATTTTGGCAACTTTGTATATGAGTAAGAGTAGCTGATAATTTTCCTTTCTAGTACTGTTTAATTTGATTTTAGGATCAATGTTACACTGATCTCAGGATGAAAAGGAAAAGTTTAAGAATGGTGTAAAAGGATGTTAAATTAAGTTTCAATTGAAGTACCAAGATTCAAAAGATGTAAACTTCCAAAGTGAGATGTTAGACCAAGATTGCCTTTCAAAGGAAATATCCAGGAATCAATTTCTTCACATGAACAACTCCTTGCCCTCTCAAGCATATAAATGTCTAGAAAGTGGAGTTTAATGGAGATTTAGAGAGGATTTCTTTGGAAAACATTGCTAGTATGAACTGAGCCAACTGAGAAGGGATTCAGTTGTTCCCCACAGAGAGCTTCACGTGCGTCCTCTCCACCTACGCAGGTCAGCAGACTTGTGTCCAGCTCCCATCTAGCACACAGAAGGCAAGAAAAGGATGGGCTGGTTTGCTGATGGATTGAAAGGTGTTGCTGGGCTTGAATCAGCTTGTAATCCCCAAATTTGCCTGGACAAAGCAGTATGATGGTTTCCTTGGCTCATATGTGACTAGATATGCACAAAAGAGCTGGGCGTTGCATCATCATAGATGAACTCAGAGTCAGGTCAGGTGGAGAGGTGAACAGGTTTCATTACAGCATGAGCTAGAGGTGGATACTGCTTTCCTTGGCAGTAAGGGGTAGTAAGTAAGCAACTTCCAGAACACAGTGCATTCATTCAGAGCAAAGGAAATCAGCAGTGATAGGGTAAGAAAATAGGTTCTCCTAAGTACGCATGAAAGCATTCCATGAGAGAAAGAATCAGCTTCAGATACCTTGCTGATCGAGAGAGAGCAAGGCATTCTTATACCAGTACCAGTTAACTAAGGACTTTCTGCTTCTCTTCCTTCCTCATCTCCCAAACCTGAAGAGGATCAGAAATAGCAGTAAATGGATGGGGGATGTGTGAGTTACTAAGTTACTGTCTTTCAGCTCAAATCCACCTTTTTATTCCCTGCTTTGTGGTGCTCAGGCAGGAACCCTGGAAATCACATTTCTGCTTTTCCCTTCCTGTTGAGCTCTGCCAGTTGGGGTGCTAGAGGGAAACTGCGAGGCTGGAGGAGTGGAAGGAATGTGCTCCTCTGGTTGCTTCCTGTGGACTTCCTTTCTGCTCATAGTTTTTGTGTCACTCCAGCACTGCACCTTCACTGCATTGGTGGTAGTTTCTTCCATAGCAGCAGCTGATCCAATTTGCCATTTCTACCAAACTTGCAGGATCAGACTTGTCACTTCACCCCTTCAACCTAAGACATGACTACGTGCTGGCCAGTGCCTCCTCTTCAGGGTCCCGGCCCCAACCTCCCCGGGCTGCTCCTCTGAGCTGAGATACCACTATCAGTCAAGCATCACCCCCTCCTCAGGGTCAGGGTTTCAGCTCAGCAGGATCCTTTGTCTCAGCTTTTAGATTTCAAGAATGCCAATCTCTTCCTTTTATTTCTTCAGCCTTGGGAATGATAGCTGTTTCCTGAAATGATTGCTTATGACCTCTTAACATTCTCTTCTTCTCTTTTCCATTACCTGGTTAGTAGCTTTACATCTAGTTAATAATTCTTTATCTTAAATTCCTTCTCAAATAACTGGTGTGTTTTCTGTCCCCTGACTAGTATGGGCCAGGGTGATTGACAAGGTGAGAAAGAAAAAAAGAAGACTTGAATTTTATGTCTTTCCCAAAAACAGGTGGTCTCCCTGCCACAGCCCCTAGCTGGGGGACAAGACAATAGAATGGAAAAAAGTCTTAACTTTTAAATTGAAATCCTGACTTTTTATGTCAAGTTACTAATTTGAGTCTGGGTTTGTGTCTAAAAGTGAATAAAGGTATTTCTATTACTTGATAACAACTATAAAAGTGAATTTTTATAGTTATTTTATATAGGACTTGCTTGAGTTTTCGTCCAATGGCAGGGAAAAAATTGCTTTCACTAAGAAGATTTAAAGGAATTTAAAATTGCTTTCACTGAGAAGATTTAGGAGACAATTAACTTTCTGGATTATATTCCATGAATTCTGCTTCCTTAACATACTGATATAATCTTCACCTGTAATTGAAATGCCTTGTAAAACTCACAAATAAAGCTCTCTGAGCCAAGGACTTATTTTGTGGGAAGATTTTTTATTGCTGATTATGCAGCCTTTCTATTTCTTTTTTGGTCAGTTTTGGCAAATTATTTTTTCTTATATTTCTATTATCTTTTTGATCATTTGTATTCCACTTTCTCTGCTAATAAGGTTTGTGTCTTATCATCTCTTTATATATATTTTTAGTTTCCTTATAGTCTTTCCAGAAGTTCGTCTCTTCAAAGTGTCAATTTTTGGCTTTGTTGATTATCCTTATTGTATCTGTTATCTAATTTAAGGTTGTCATTTCCTTCTTTTTATTTTTTTTGGGAATTTTCTGTTTTCTATCTGCCTCCTTATGTTTGATACCTAGCTTATTAATTTTATGTTTTAAGTACATTATTTCCCGAATAAACATTCAAACTTATACATTTGTATTTCTGCATTCTTAGGAGAACTCATTGCCGTCCTCTAGCACAGCTGATTCTCACCTGCAGATCCCTTGGTCTGAGTAAACACACTGCAAACTGCACATTTTTAGTGTAGTTGTATACAGTTCTTGGATTCTTTTATTTTCTGGTACAATTTCTTTTTGACCCACAAGTTATCAAGTAATTTGTTTTAATTTTTAAACTCTTTATTTGAAGCATAATATGGAAAATGTAAATGTATACATTTAATACAGAAAAGTATACATGTTATAAGCAAATAACTTGAAGAACTTTCATAAACTATACACACCTGTGTATCCACACATTACAATTTATACACAGAGATATGAGCACTTTCATCATTGTTGAGGTGAAATTTACATAGCATAAAGCTAACCTTATTAAAGTATACAATGCACACTTTTGTGGGATTTAGTACATTCACAATGTTATGCAACCACCACCTCTATCCAGTTCTAACACATTTTCATCACCCCAAAAGAAAATCCTCTACTCATGAAGCAGCAATTCCCTTCTCCTCCCAGCCCCTGGCAACCACCAATCTGCTTTCTGTCTCTACGGATTTTTAAATGATGTGTTTTAAATTTCTAAATGTACAAAGATTTTTAATTATAATTTTCACTTGTTTCTAATTTAATTGTGTTGTGGTCTTATGATACTTATTCTTTGAAAGTGTTGAGATTTGATGTTTTGCTTTATGCCATAATACACAATTAGTTTTTGTAAAGGTAATATATGATTTTAAAAAGAATGCATATTCCCCAGTGGTTGAGTGCAGTGCTCTATATAAGTCTTTTATATCAAACTTGTTAATCATCTTGTTCAAATCTTTATAACTGTACTGAATTTTTTGACTGTTTGATCTATCAATTACTAAGAAAGACGTTAAAGCTCCCACTCTGATCACAAATTTGTCAATTACTCCTTGAAGTACTGTAAGTTTTTGCTTAGTGATAGACTTTTCAGATAACATGGAGGGGCGCTAATCAAAGCAGGAACTTCAGATGTGCTAAACGTGCAAAAGACCATCAGCTGCGTTAGCTTTTTTCTGCCTGTTAGCATAGTTTGGTCAAAGTCTTCCCAGAATAAGGAAGTCCTGGCTTTGCACTCTTTCCCCTTCTCTTTTCCTTCCTCTCCTTCCAGAAACGCATATGAGCAAAATCAAAAGAATGGTCTCAGAAGATGTTGAATAAAAATACTCTAGATCCTTGGAATTTCCTTATTTTATTTCAGCAGTGGAGCTGAAAATATCTTTAAATAATTGTTTCACTGTTTACCATAGAACTTCCTGATTTCCCATTTTCCACAAGGGTCACTGCACCAAGGGTGGTGCTGGACTGAGCATAGGCTGAGAACTGCTGGCATCTCGTGTCTCTGTGCTGCCTTTTCGTCAGGCAGTGAATGATGAATTGAGACTCAGTCCACTTTGGGGGAAAGGTGCCTATCATCCCACAGCTGAATTCACTCTATTTACTGCTACTTTAGCTAGAACAAGAAAGAGAAGCATATGTGGTGAGTTACTGAACTTAGTTCAGTGTCTTTATTCCTCATTACCTTCTACATCTAATTCAATTGCTAATTGAAATAATTACTGTCTTTACCTGGTAACAAAATTCTATTTTGCTGGTGAGACGGGCTGACTGATGTGCTTTGAAAAAGCAGCAAAACATCTTTCACCGTGCTTGGATTCGTTTCCCTTAGCAGATGATTTCAGTAACTTCACATCATTTTTCATCTGGCAAGTCAACAGAAGCCAAGTTTTGAGAGAAATAAAGCTTGTTCCTTGGAGTGGAACAATGCCACGGAAGGTGAAACAACTTCATTTTCCATGCAGACATGCAGGCTCGTCTCGTACTTGCAGAGAGAGATGCCTGGATTTGCTCAAATCAACTTGTGGTGCTCATACTAATTGGTTGTTTGAAATGGGCTGTCCAGCTGGCAGCTAGCTGGGCTGCTGGAACGGCCCTGGGATTGCTGATTCATTTCTCTTCCCAAGACTGAATGGCCTATTATTTGGAAGGGAGGGAGAAGCCAGTGTAATCTGCCCCAACTTGTTGCAAGTGATACCCAAGAAGGGGGCCGCCTCTCCAGGCCTCTCCAGGCCTCTCCTGACCTTTGGAGGAGTCATATGCACCTTAGCACAATAAATGCCTGGGGAACCGGTGCTGCCTTTGGCACCCTGGAGCCTGCAGGTCAGAGCAGTTCATGAGGTTTCCTAGACCAGTGTATAGTGGGAAGCAGAGACCCAGTGATTAGCTGGGGTGTGTGAACCGGTCAGACAGCGTGGTCTGCAGTCCTTTGGGCTCATTACCCACCTCATGAACTTCTGTCCTGCTCATTTTCCTGATGTGGGAAGTAGGGGCAAAGACAAGGACTGTGGGGCAGGTTATCACTCGCTCAGTGTTATGATGATTCACACTTTAATATTCACTTATAGAGTCTTCCAACATTGAGTCAATCTAGATCTACTTACTACCTATGACATATTAGAAATAGTGCTGGATTCCTTGAAGGATGTAAAAGTATAAATCTAACAAGATCCCTGCCTTCAAAGTCCTAACAGTCTAATTAGGGGGCCAAGATATAAACACAAAACATGAAAGAACAATACCAAAGTAATAAGACCAAAGTAATTAACATTAAAAAGTGCCAAATTTATTTCTCAGAGTAGATGAATTTCTCTCTATCCTCAGAGGCATAAATGACCTGAATCTTTGGCAGAACTATCCTGTTAATCATAATGAACATAGAGAATATTATTGAGAACTTACTATAGATAGGGCATTTTTAAGCACTTAGTATTTTATTCAATCTTCAGAAAAGTCGTTAAAACGTAGCAGAAATCTTAAAGAGTGAGGCATGATCCAGGTTTAAAACTAGACATTACAGGCTGAGTGTGGTGGCTCATGCCTATAATCCCAGCACTTTGGGAGGTAGAGGAGAGCGGATCACGAGGTCAGGAGTTCGAGACCTGCCTGGCCAACATGGTGAAACCCCGTCTCTCTTTGTATTTTTAGTCTCTACTAAAAACACAAAAAAATTAGCTGGGTGTGGTGGCATGTGCCTGTAATCCCAGCTACTTGGGAGGCTGAGGCAGGAGAATCACTTGAACCCGGGAGGCAGAGGTTGTGGTGAGCCGAGATCGCGCCACTGTACCCCAGCCTGGGTGACAGAGTGAGACTCGATCTCAAAAAAATTAATTAATTAAAAATTTAAAAACTAGACATTACAATAGACACCCCTCTTTTGAATGTCAGCCTTGGCCTACCTTGTGCCCAAGCCTGAAGTTGATTCTTTCCTATGCTGTAACATATTGCTTATTGCATTTCAGAAGTTGATCCAGGATGTCGTATTATGATATTGGTCCGTTAGTGTACAAACAGGACTGGGTACTCGGATGTGCAGAGGTGTGTTCATGATGGTAAGAGAAGCAGTTAAGGGCAGGAGGTGGAAATAAACTCTTGTTTGTAGGAAAGGTTTGTGGAGAAAGCATTTCAGTAGAATTTAAAAGCTCTGCTTACAGATTAGGAACTAAGGTAGAGACTGAACATTTCAGCCTATAAACTGTCGACCAAGTATCTCAAGATTAGCTATCTAGTTAGCCCATTTGTTGACTGAAGGAGCATCATGGCTATAATATGGCTGGAGAGTAGCTGCTGCAACACCAGTATAGGAGACTGTGATCTTAGAGGGCAACTCTTCAGAGTTCTCAGGAGGCTTCCTTAAGGTATTGGAATAATGAGCAAAGAAGATGTGAAGCCGACTATGTCACTCCTTTGCTTCAACTCTTGTAGGGTAAAGTCTTGTAAGATAAGGGCCCAGCACTCAAGGCCCTCGTCGGGTTCGGACTTCAGCCCCTCTTCAGTGCATCTCCCCCGACAGGCCAGCGTTTGCACACTACTAGCACTGACAGCTGGCTACCTATTCCATCCATCAGCTCAGTGCCTTGCTGACCACTTACTGTGTGTCAAGCACTGTGCTCACCTTGGAGGCATGTGCCACACTGTCCCATGTCCACCATTCTCCAGTCCTGGGAAACCTGCCACATGTCTGCTAAGGCCAACCTCAGGTCCCCTCCTTTCCTGGGAGCCTGGGCTGAGTTCCAGCGCCCTCTGTCCTCCCATTTGTTGGAACAATGCCTCGGGGTGTGACTTACTCCCTATCTGCTCCTTAAGAATGAAGACACGTCTTATTCATTTTGGATCCCCAGCTCCTGGCATAGGGCTTGGCACATAGTAGGTGTTCGATTGACATTTGTTGAACTGAACTGAAGAGGAAAGTTCGGTTGGGGTCATAGGAGAGGGTCATGTATGCAAGGCCCCTGGGAGAGGTGGGGACGGGGTAAGTTGGGGCAGTATACGTGTTAAGTGACTAAATTGTTGTGTCCCTGGGGAGAAGGGAGAGTCACAGATTACTTGGCTTCTCTTTTCCAGTCAGAAGAATCTCAGATTTCTGTGGGCTCATGTCCACGCCCACCAGAGGCACGTCTTACTCGAGAGGGTGTATGTAGACCCAGGCCTAGCCCCATCCTCCCACGTGGAGGGGAGAGTAAAAGTGAGACCCATGTGGACCGAAGATGAAGATGTGAACATAGGAAAGACAGAGGTTTGAGTCACAACCAAGATGCTATGGCCAGTCGTGCGACGAATTGTTTAGTGATCATTGTCAGGAAGCCTCGTGTGGAAACTAGAGGGGTAGAAGTCCCCCCAAACCGGGTGGCCCACTGTCTGCCAGTAGCTAGCACTCACAATCACAATGAGAATGATAGAATACTGCCTCTTGTTCTATGTGCTTTATGTATACATTTAACGGGAATTGCAAGGGAAGACTTGGTCCACGTCTATGAAAGGAGGCCTCTGAAACATGCTGACTTCACAGAGAAGGAATGAGCTGTTTCAGGCACCTCCTCAGGGGCAGTCAAGAGCCGAATGAAGGGGAGCAGGTACAACCCTAGGTTGGCCTTGAAGAATTAGAGAAGCCTCTGGTGCCCCTCCCCGAACCTGGCCCAGCCCCAGAGCTTCGGCTAGGGGGAGCCATGGAGACCTGATTTCCTCTGCGCTGCCTTTGCTAAGGGACACCCCATGGAGTTCTGGGCAGGCCCCTGTGGAATGGCCCTGCTGAGCCCCGGCCCCTGGCATTTGCCCTTCAGGATTATGCTCCCTGCTGGGAGAAGTATAAATATGGATGGAGCGTGACATCTTTAAACATGGCACTAGAGGAGAGGAACAACAAGGTCCGAATGACAGTATTCTGAAACGCCACAGGGAGCCTCTGCTGCTGTTGAGTTCAAATTGCTTCTCTTTCATGTGATTAAAGAAGGCCTTGTGGGTTTTTTCTTTTCCTTAGAGACAGACCATGGTTCCTCTGCTCCCACTACAGCACTGAACGATTTTTAAGGTTTCTAAGTGCACTGCATTTACATTTCCTACTCATTCTTTAAATGAAAGGCAAGCTAAAACACATTAATGAGCCTCCTGATTACCGCAGCCCTTGAGAAATTAATTAATGACAATGCAGCCTACACTTAACATTCCTCCTCCTCTCTGAGTTTGGAGAGCCGAGGAGCTGCACTTTAATCCATGTCCAACCAAGAGCCACCATGTGTCTTTAGCCAAGGAGTTGGTTTGCCAGGACACATTTCAGATTGCCTTTTCCTAGAGAGAAGCCATTCCCTCAAAAATTAATTGACAGCACCTTTTTCACCACCTCGAATTTTTTTTACCCTAAATTAGGTGGTGTAAGCTGATAGACGTTGGGTATGTCTTGTTTCTCTTCTCTTTTTAAAGTAAACAAGTGTCAAGCACCAGCATTTACCTGGCCCTTCCCTTATAGTAATAGCCAACACTTTAATGTTGCTTAATTTGTCAGGGACTGTTCCAGCTGCTGTCCCCCTCTCCCTTTCTCTGTGTGTACCGATTCATTATTAAATCTCACGATAACGCTGGGGTAGGGGGTATTATTATCCCCTGTTTACAAAGAGTGAAGAAGAGGCACAAGACATATCCAAGGATCTACCAGCTAAAACCCCCTAATTCAGGATTTTCAAAAATTCCTAAGCCATGCAAAAAGATGCTATCACTAAAGATTATACAGTACGAAAGCGGCAGAGCCACGATCTGAACTCAAAGGGATTGGCTCAGAATCCATGCCTTAGCCAGTATTACATCTGCAGCCACCTGTATGTACATTTGTTTCTTGAGTCGTTTTTATTTTTTCATTTATGTGTTTGTATTATTTTCTATTGTATATATTTAAGGTATAGGACATGATGTTTTGATATACATGTACATAGTGAAATGATTATTACAGACAGGTAAGCAAATTAACATATTCCTCACCTTCCCTACCTTCTCTAGTTACCCCGTTTTTAGTAAGAGCACCTAGATTCTAGTCTCTTAGCAACTTTTCAACGTACAACACAGTAGGATTAACTGTAGTCCTCCCACTGTCTGTTGGGTTTTTAGATTTATTCTTCCCACATAACTTTGTACTTTTTGACAAACTCCCCACTTCTTCCCCCTCCCCCACCTTGGTAACCACTGTTCTACTCTGTTTCTGTGTATTAGGCTTTTTGTTAGATTCCACATACAAGTGAGATCATGCAGTATTTTTCTTTCCGTATCTGGCTTACTTCTTAGCGTAAAGTACTCCAGATTCGTTCATGTCGCAAATGACAGTATCTCCTTTTTAAAGGCTGAATAGTATTCCACTGTAGGTACGTTGTAGTATATATATCACAATTTATTTATCAATTCATCCATCAGTGGGCACTTAGGTTGCTTCCACATCTCGGCTATTGTGAGTAGTGCTGTGTTTACTGAGACGTTTCCCACACATCTTCATTCCAGGAGCCTTCAGTGCTGCTTCTGCCTGCAGAGATTCCCTCCAGTCACCGTGCTTTGCCTCTGGTAGGCTGGATGAGGACAGAGAACAGCCAGCACACACAACCACTGTTAGAGCATAGGTAAATCCCGGAGTGATTTTATAGCATGCAGCCATTTCACATCCAGCAGACAGGCATTGGGCTTTGCACCATGCATTTCATCTTGTTTCCTCCTCTCTTCTGGGGAGAGATGAAGGAGATCTTTTGCAAGAAGCATATTCTCACGGGGGTGTCATCACTGCTGAAAACAGTGGACAGAGGTTAGCAAGACTGTTCCTATTGTTACAGTGAGGGCCCTGAGGCTTGGAAGACGGCTGACTGACTTGCTCAGGATCGTGCAGTTTGGTTACTCTGTCTTCTTGTTTTTGTTTTGTTTTTTATTGGACTCTGCAGACGTGTAAACTGACTGATTCCAAACTGCGTTTCTTTCTTCTGCACCACACTGTGTCCATGTGGTTCTGGGATAGGCAGGCATCTCGGTGGCTACCCTTGGAGAGTCTTTGCGGTCTCAGAGCTGGCATAAGAATGAAGCAAACTTACAAGGGTGAGTCCCAGGTGCCAGGGGCTTGAAAGAGTTGCACAACTTTCTGGCAGCCCCAGGAAGCCCCGAAACAAAGCTGGAGACCCAGGTGGACTTGGTGGGCATCCTGGTAGCTACAGCATTCCCTCCGTAAAACTGTGAAGCCACAAAGACTCAGGAAGCCACCCAGGGAGGCAGCTTTGGGTGAACAATGTTTCCAAGCAAGAGAGAGAAAACAGTCACAAAAGAAACTGGGTTTTCATGAGCAAAGCTTCTTCCAGGCAAAGTCTGTCTCCAAAGCGTCCTTTTCTCCACACGAAGTGCGGCGGGCCTGTGAGCGCTCTCCCACTCCGCAGCCTGGAGCAGTGGGCCTTGCAGGAGGTTGGGAGCAGGGGTTTTGGACACAGACTGGATTCAGGCTCGTCTCAGCTCTGCCATTTCCTACCTCTGTGACAGGGGTGTCCAATCTTTTGGCTTCCCTGGCCCACATTGGAAGAAGAAGAATTGTTTAGGGCCACACATAAAACATCCTAACGATAGCTGATGAGCTAAAAAAAAAAAATCACAAAAATATCTCATAATGTCTTAAAGTGCATGAATT
Source organism: Plecturocebus donacophilus (assembly GCA_004027715.1). Classification (NCBI taxonomy): domain Eukaryota; kingdom Metazoa; phylum Chordata; class Mammalia; order Primates; family Pitheciidae; genus Plecturocebus; species Plecturocebus donacophilus. Next base: position 17,665 of record PVKP010028376.1, read on the forward strand.
TGTGTTGGGCTGCATTCAAAGCTGTCCTGGACTGCTGGTTAGACAAGCTTGCTCTGAGGCAGACTTGGTTATCTTTCAGCCTCTATTTCATCATCTATAAAATGGGAACAGTTGGATCTAGGTCACAGGACTTTTGTAATAATTAAATGAGACCATGTTTGCATAGAGCATAAGAGGCGTGCAAAGTGCTTGATACATAGTAAGCATTTAATAGATTGTAGCTGCTTTTTAGAGTTCATAATGCTCCCTGCCAGATTCTTCCTTCTGCTTAGCACTGGACCAGTGTCTCCCTCTGAGATGCTCTGCCCCAGGCAGTCCCAAGTCTTGCACCCTGTACAGTCAGGACCCTCTGCTTAAAGGTTGGCTCTCCAGAGACGGCCCCTGACCGCCTGAACCGGAGCAGCTCCCATCCTTCCACCTCACTCTGCATGTTTCTTGGCACCTCTCGCTATGGGAAGCTGTGCTGTAGATTACTGTGTTTATTTGTTTATGGGAAGCTGTGCTGTAGATTACTGTGCTTATTTGTTTATTGTCTCTGTCATTCTCCTAGAACAGCAGTCAGCAATCTTATTGGCACTATTGACTGGTTTTGTGGCAGACAATGTTTCCACGGACCCAGGGGGGCGAAGAGGGGATGGTTTGGGGATGATTCAAGCAAATTACGCTTATTGTGCACTTTATTTCTATTATTACATTATAAATTATAATGTAATAATTATACAAGTCATCATAATGTGGAATCAGTGAGAGCCCCGAGTTTGTTTTCTTGCAATTAGATGGTTCCATTTAGAGGTGTTAGGAGACAGTGACAGATCATCAGGCATTAGATTCTCATAGGAGCCATACCTAGATCCCTTGTATGTGCAGTTCACAATAGCATTTGTGCTCCTATGAGAGTCTAACCCTGCTCACAATCTGACAGGAGGTGGAGCTCAGGTGGTAACACAAGCAATGAGGAGCAGCTGTAAATACAGACGAAGCTTTGCTCGCTCACCTGCCACTCACCTCCTGCTGTGTGGCCTGGTTCCTAACAGGCCATGACCAGCAATGGTTTGTGGCCTGGAGCTCACGGACCCCTGCCCTAGAACATTAGCCCTATAATGATAGCAACTGTGATCTGTTCACTACGGGATCCTTGGTGACTAAGGCAAGTGTCTGGCGTAGGGGAGGTACCAAGTAAATAGTTATCAAACACATGTGAATACACGGCGCCGCTCCTGTATAGATTGTGAGTCCTTACAATGGCACAGCGTAAAACTGTTCATCGTTACAGAAGCTCTTGCAGATCTGGGAAAGCCTTGGGCTTCAGAGCCACCAGCGTAGTGGCAAGATGGCTTGACTCACCGATGTGCCGACCTGTGCTCCAGTGAGCCCTACAGCCCTGAAGTGCAAAGCAATCACTGCATCAGGCTGGAGGGGATCTGAAATGGCTCAGCAGTTTTCTTTGCCAGGAAATTATAGCCTGGAGTATAGGCGCTCCCCACCCTGCGTGCTTCCCAGACTTTGCCTCTCCACCCTCCCTCCAGGATTCCTTATTAGGTAGTGCCACTTTCTCAAGGACAAAGAAACATGTCTTAAAACTAACCTGTAACAGTGGATAGTTTACAGCTTTTAAACTTGGAAATTGTTATTATTATTATGATTTGAGATGGAATTGCACTCTGTTGCCCAGGCTGGAGTGCAATGGTGCATTCTCAGCTCACTATAACCACCGCCTCCTGGGTTCAAGTGATTCTCTTGTGTCAGCCTCCTGAGTATCCGGAACTACAGGTGCCCACCACCACACCCAGCTAACTTTTTAAATATCTATTTTTAGTAGAGACGGGGGTTTCACTATGTTGGCCAGGCTGGTCTTGAACTCCTGACCTCAAGTGATCCACCCGCCTTGGCCTCTCAAAATGCTGGGATTGCAGCTGTGAGCCACCATGCCAAGTCTTGGAAATTATTTTTTAATGGCACCATATAGCTTATCTCACGATTTTCAATAAGAAAAAGCAAAAGTGAGGTTTGCTCCCGGCCCTCCCTGGCTACCATCATGGAGCTGCAGCAGCCTGCGCTCACGTCACAGCCCCATGGACGGCACCTGCTAGCTGGAGATGGGGCAGCTCCACAGACCGACAGCTGCCTCTTTACTGCTGCTGCCTGGCAAAGTCCAGAGTAACTGAGGGTCAGTAAGCGCTAAACACCCTGGCACTGCCCTGCCAAAGCTCCTGGACTCACACACTCTGTTAAGACCCAGATCAAGGGTGAATAAAACACAGAGTTTGATTCGAGCTGTACCATAAGCACCTGAGAGCCACCAGTGGAGACGGATTTACAGGCCTTGCTGAAGGGCATGGAGTTTCTCCAAAATGTAAGACTTGGATATTTGCAAGTACTTTCAGAGGTTGCAATAGGCAAATGTGTGGCTTCACAAAGCCCTCACAGATCAGAGAAATTGAGCAAGAGGTAAAAATGCATAAAATAACAAATAGAAAGGAAAGAAAGCATGTTCCATGACCTCTAGCATGGCCCAGAAGTTGCCATAATTCAAGTTGGAATTTTGTTTCTCTATATCTACCATGAGCAGTGAAATCAGCAAGTAAGTCGAGCTGCCTTTGGTCCTCGGCTTTCAATTATTATCTGTGCTGTAGGAATCACAGGCAGCAGTGCCATGTCATTTCCATGTTAATATATGTGATTTATAAAAGGTAACTCTGGCAGTAACTCTGTTGGAAAGGGATGCAATCATTAAGAGCTATAAAACCTGAATCATGGATTTGGGCAAAGGGCTAACCACAGTTGTCATGATGGGGCAGGCCTGTGAATGTGCAGTAAAAGTGTTTTCCCTTAGTCATCCCACATAAAATCACATGTCTGTGGTCTCACTAGACAAACCAGGCTGTACTTCCCAGGCGATATTCAGGTCTCTGACTAGGGATGGATGGTTTCTTCTTTTTATTTTATTCTCTTTTTTTCCTCCCCAACTTGGAGTGTTTCCTTGACAAACACAGCTCTTATTGAAGCAAACCTCTATTTGGGGTTTCCTGGGCAGGGTTGTGCCCCAGAAGGCGTGGTCTCTGTCCAGGCGGTTATACCCTCGCATGCACAAATATAGCTCCCATTATGGACAAGTAAGATACTGACACTCGCTTGTCCTGCCCATCTCCTGGGAGCTTGACTAACTCGACCCATCCCCCAGGTGCTGTTAAACAGACGGACAGGCAGGAAACCTGACACCTGGCATGCAGATCTAAGACTACACATAAGAGCTGCGTGTCAGCTCTTACCCCCCAAACAACTCCAGATGCTAGGTGTTGGGAGGCTTCCCCGGCCCCTCACCCTCAGTTCCATCCTCTGCCCATCTAGGAAATGACTGCTTCCTATTCTGTGCTCCCATAGAGACTAAGACTTAAATCTACCATAGCACCTGCATCATTTTGTACTTTTCTTTTTAGATCTGAAGGCCCCTTGAGGATCCACGGGAGACGCTGAGCCTGGCACAGTGCCAGAAACATAGTAGATGCTGAATAAATGCTTGTCGAATGAATGGACCTTCATGTATTTGTCTGAGGATGCTTCTCCTGAGGATGGCAGGGAGTTTTACAGAGGAATGGCCTCTGCCTTATCAAAAAAATGCAGAGAACTGCATGATGGATCTGAACATGAAATGTGGCCACATGGGTAAGAAACTTGACATGACAGCCTGGGTCAGGAATCCTTACAAAAATTACCTTATCCAATCCCAAAGGCCAGGATACCTTGAGTAGCTGGGATTCAGCTCAGCCAGAACAGTGGAACGTGCTGTCTTGTCTTGCAGGATCCTTTGTAGAGTCCTTGGAGACAGGAATTTAGTCCCTGGTCTCAGCTGGTTTATAGCAAGTTCCCATTTGACAGTGACTTAAGGTCTCTTAGGACCCAAATCACGTTCAGTTTATAACCTCTTGGCGATATGGTATGGAAACACACACAGCTCATGTGCTGCAGATGTCCTGCCCCTTGGGATTTCCTTAGTAGAGGAATGTGTGGTGATGGCAGCAAAGAAAGGAGCGACGTCCCGGAAGAAAGCCCAGGCACCTTGGGGTGTGAGTAACTACTGGGCTCTTTTTATTATCAGACATCGTGGTGCATCAGAACCAGGACCTGTAAAGGGTGACACTTTGTTAGCTCAAAGAGCCCGGTGGGAGGGAGCAGGGTGGTCCCTGTGTGTGAAGCAAGCATGTCTCCCGCTGAGAGGCGGCCCTACGGAGAGGATGGAAAGGTCTTGCCCTGAGGCATGGACTGGAAGGTGAACCCCGCGCTCCTCCACTGCTCTGAGACTTGGCTCTGGTCATTCCTCTCTCATGAGTCACCTGCCAGGCAAGGGAGGTGCATGTGTTGGGGGAGAAATCCCATCATGATCAAGAGCCAGGCCCAGGCCTTCCCTGCAGAGGGTTTATAGCCCGCAGAGCTTAAGGAATTCCTCCCTAGCAGCAAGTCAACGGCATCCCCTTTACCTAGGATTTTGGCAGCATGGATGCAGATTTTATTTCATTGCAATCCAAAGAGGCATTCAGGCTCCAGGGCCCTCTCCTCCCTGGCAGCATCCTCCCAGGCCTGGTGAGAGCGCTCCCCGCAGACCCTCAGGGCAGGCCACACCACCTCCCAGATGGAGGAGAGGAAGATGGATGGACCACCTCGGGCAAGCCTGCTCTGTGGGAACATAAAGCCAGCATCTGCTCAGGGCAGAATTTCCGGGGTGCCCCATGAGAAAGACGTCAGGGACCTTGGTGTGCAGTCAGGGGAAGCTGATGGGCTGGGCGGCTGCTGCCAGCCAGGGAACACAGTATGTTCCTTCACAGTACAGTGAGTCCATCTGGGCAGGAGCCCTCCACAGCCAGCCTCTCTGGGAATGTGCCTTTGCCATTTGGAAGGCCAAGAGCCATCATCGTTCATTCAGACGCCCCCTGTGAGGCCTAGGAGGCTGGTCCATTGTTCCTGCCTCCCCGTTCCCTCTGTCCTCCCACCCACAGCCTGGGATGCACCTCTCCTCCTGCTGCTACCTGTCAGTTGTGCAAGGTAGACCTCTTAGAAGTCTCTCTTGGAACTGAACAGCAGGAGATAAGCATGTTTTAATACAGATGTGGGCATTTGGTGTGTTTACTGATGTTTCCTGGTCAATCTCTTGTCAAAGGCTAAGCCTTTCTGTGTCTCAGAAAGGGAGAAACACATGTGTGGATACACAGATCGCTGAGAGAGCAGGCAGAAAGCTGCTGCCAGACCATGAGTTTCATCCTCATCATTGGAAAGCATCTTCCAAGCACCTTATGGCCCATCACGCCAAATAAAGAAAGAGGAAGACTTGAGTGGGCGGCAGCTGAACTTGAAGGGAGGAGGTGCAGATTCCTATCCCTGCTCTGCTTCTAAGCAGCCCTGTGCCTTTTCACCCGGCGTGGCTTCCCTTGCTCCAATCCCGCAGTGCTATCCAGATATAGCCCTTGCCCGCTGCGTTCCCCAGCCCCTGCCCAGGCGGACATGACTAATCAATCATGCTCCCATGGTGCCTTAGAGCATGGCCTCAGAGACATTAACGCAGAGCGCCCGACAGCCACTGCTCACTGATTTGAAGGGCCCTCAAGATGAAACCTATTTGCTATCACTTCCCTAAAGGAATTTATCACCTGGAATGAAATTCTATACCAAAAACAGTTCGGTCACTGGAAAACAAAAGGTTACAGACCACGAACGCAATAAGCCCGCCTGAACAATCTGGACTGGCGGGGTAAGTCATACTTTGGCAAAGACAGAGAGCCTCGCTTAATCATTTTACTTAGATCCAAGGTTAGAGAAAGTGAAACACATCCTAAATCAGAAATGCCCTTTCTTTCACACGTGGAGTTCCGCGAGGGAAGGTACCTTACTCCTGCCCCCTTCACTTCCTAGATGAGGAGAGGGAGGCCTCAGCGGGGTGACTTCCCAGGACCCTTAGTTTGGTGGTGACCTTGTCAGACAAGAGCCCAGGCTTTTTGGTCCCCAGCCCGGTGCTCATTCCACCCGCTGATACCCATTGTCTTGCTAGGCAAGGGAAAAAACTCCACACTGCTATTTAAAGCACAGGCAATTAATGGTTTTCAATAGTGTTTGTGATGAAAGTTAATGAACCACAAACCACAGGCCCCTCATTGAGACCATAAAAACAAATGTCCAAACACCGCGTGATTGAACAAGGGAGTCAGAGTTCCTTCGTGTTATTGTAACTCCACCATGCCCTTTGGTTATCTGGGGAGTCACCTAACCTGTTTTCAAACCTTGGTTTTCTTGCCTGTACAATGGGCACCAATAGTGCTGTCTGTACTTGCCTCACCAGGACACAGAAGCCAAAACCAAATGACGTGGAACTTCCAGATGCAGATTAACAGCAGTCACCATGAGCGACATGACATGATGTCCACTATCAGGTAGTCAGCTGCAATTCTGGGATCACCAGCAACATTTAACAAATGCCAGGATATGAGGGGTAAGTGCACCACAACTCAGAAGATTCCAACTCGGAGGATCACGCAGTCTTCAGAAGTGGTTTTTATTTAGATGGGAGTGTCGGGAGGAACTTAGAAACACCTTCCATCCAAGAAGGATTGCCCCAGATCAGCAGGACACCCAAGGGGTCTCACATCTCTTTTTGCTTCAGATGTCTGGAGGAGGGTTCTGACAACAGACTGAGGCCAGGGATGAAAGTGCTGCATGCATGCCTAATGACTGTTAACCAGGGAGCAGCTGAAAGCGATAAGGATCAGTGTGTAACAGATCAGCACACAGAGAGTAACCCAAACACATCTACTCTGGGGGGCATTTATCAGGGCATCTCACTGGGTGTTCTTGACATCAGGAACCTGGCTTTGTAACCACATGCCCACCGCACTAAGGCCTTTGCCATAAGGAGTGGCAGTGTATTCACACAGCATATCTTTCCAGGACATGAATTAAACATGTGTTCCTCCCAGCTCTGGCCGTTTTGCCACAGTCCTGCAGAGGGCTGAAATGGCTTTGTTCTTTTGCTCCAGTTGAGGCAGGACTTGAGCGCAGAAGGGAAAAAAGGCACCTGAGTCCACCACTAGGTGGCGCAAGAGCTCTACGGATGAGCGTAGCTGGCCCAAGGCCCTCTCAGGGAAATTCTGCAAAGGAATTTGAAGCGTCCGAGGATTTCAAAGCAGAATGGAGCCTTAGAGGTCATCTAGTGCAGCCCTAACATTTTAAGGCCTGGAAAGTAGAGCTCAGAGAGATGAAAGATTTTGCCTGGCGTAAACAACTGGTTAAGTGCAAAACTCTAGTATTCTAGCCAGGACTAGAAACCAGTCTCCTCCTCCTGATCAATCTCATTCCATCAAGCCACCATTTCCCCCTCTTTAGGCACATTTGTCTTGGACTGCAACTGAAGCAGGAGTTGGCTTTGGTGTTGAGAATCAAATGCAGAAAAGGGGTAAAGTTGCCAGGACTACTTCTCCGCAGTGTGGACAGGGCCTCTCAGATGACCCACAGGCGTGGGCTACAAGGTGCAGAGACTCCTCCTGCAGCACTGCCCATCTGGGCTTAGTCTCTGGGGATGCTGTTGTCCCGCCCTGAGATTTACTTGGTCAGATCATGAGGGTCAAAAAGAATGGGGTCTAGCGAGGAAACCTTGATTCCAGCTCCACTCTGCCTATCACTGGCCAAATGCAAGTTGCTCGTGTCCCTAAGTCTTGGTTCCTTGGTTTACTAAAGCAACAGGCAAAGAGAGGGTGAACCCTACCATCAAGTTTCCAGCCAAAGGCCATGGGGATCCAGAAAGTGAATCTGCAGTTATTTTTGTTTTATTTCATTTTTCTATATTTGTTATTATTTTATATATGTCCTACCATGTTCCATAAAGGAATTAAGTACAACCAAATGCTACAGAAATTTCATAGAGACCAAGAAATGTCTGAGGATAAAGATGATTCTTTCAACAAAATCTATCTAAAAATATTTATTGGATTCCAAGTTTGTTGTTATAGACAAGTCTACTTTATCAGACACTCCATCAACTAGAAATCACATTCATCCAGCATGTCTGCACATTTTCTGCCAAGTAGTAATTCATATTTATAATAAATAAGGCATTTGCACTAGTGGAGAGGTTAGGAGTACAGAATCTTCCCTGGTTTAAGCTTTTTCTCTGCCAGTTCTGAGCCGTGTAATGTTGGGCACTCGGGTACTCTCACTAATCTCCACTCTTTTCATCCTAACACAAATATATTTTGATTCCAAATTATCTCTTAGTGATAAATAATGCCACATAGTTCCCCGATCTTGCTTTCTAAATATATTCTCCCATAGAAGAAACCAGGGCTCCTTTGAATAAGGACTGAGACAAGAAATATCCAAAATGAGCCTGGAGACTGTAGTGGTACCAGAAAGCAAGGAAGTACCCCAAAAAGGATGATGGCATCTCGGACAAGCATGGAAACTTATATGAAAGAGCTTCCAGTGGCCAGAACTGGAACAATTTAAGCAGCAAAATAAATAACCATAGTATTGGATTATAATTTATAGAATAAAATTAATATCTATGAATCAATAATAATAATAAATTTATTTTCTTCAATAAATAATAGAAGAAAATAGGAGAGAAAAGACTAAATCTTCCTTTCTGAAGAATTACAATTAATAAATAAGGAATGAGAAACATGTAAAATCACCTTTAGAATACCATAGGCAAGATCCACAGATGGATGCTAATATTAGTGGGCAGGAGTTTGAAGGCAGAGAGAATATTTGAATAGCCTCAGAGTAGCTCCCCTAAGACACTTACTAATTACAAAGGGAAAAGGTCATGACTTTACAGTGGGAAAGCCAGCAGACACCACCTTAACCAACGGCTCAGGGTCAACATCACCCTAATAAGACATATTGCCATCATGTACCCCTGCCATCATGAGCTGAGAGGAGTGCGTCACTTTCATGGCATTCCTGCCAAAAATATATGATCTCAATCTAATCTGAGAAAACATCAGACAGACCCAATCTGAGAGACATTCTACAAAAATACCCGAACAGTACTCTTCAAAAGTGTCAGTGTCATGAAGGACTAGGAAAGACGAGGCTGTCACAGATTGGAGGATACAGAGGATACGACAGAAAAATGCAGTATGGGATCCTGGATTAGACCTTGGGGCAGAAAAAGACATTAGTTTTCCTGGAAGAGGGGATAGGAAAAGAACAAGATCATGGAGTCAGCCAAGATGTGGACCCTTCAGCCTCTGGCAGGAGGGAGCCCAGGTCAGCCAGCATCTGTTAACCCCCATGCTATATGAATAATATCACTTTGAACATATGCCACAATAACAAAGAAGTTGAACAGCACCAAGGCTGAGAATCAGACTACAGAGCACCATCTACTCCCCTTCCTGCTTCTATCTTGCAGATTGGAAGAGTAGCCTCCAAAATTAGTGACTCCAACCAGGCTAGGGCTGGGTGTTCTGGTCATAGCCCATACATATCTTGTGGGCTCCAATTTGGACCTAATCTCATTTTTCAGAGATGGCTTAAAACTTACTAAAACATACAGGATAATAGAGAAAACACTAGAATAAAACATACTGAAGTTTAAATTTCACTGTCAGCTGTGTAATCTTGGGCAACTTACTTAACCTCTCTGATCTTTGGTTTCCTTACCCATAAGATGGGGATTAATAATGGCACCTCATAGAGATGTTGGTTGGAAGGATCAAAAAAGGCACAATAAAGGCTCAATTAACAAGTTGTTTGCCTCTTTTTTTCTTTTCTTTCCTTTTTTTTTTTTTTGAAACAGAGTCTCACTCTTGTTGCCCTGGGTGGAGTGCAATGGCGCAATCTCGCTCTTTAACAAGAGTAAGACGCCACCTCCTGGGTTCAAGCGATTCTCCTGCCTCAGCCTCCTGAGTTGCTGGGACCACAGGCATGCACCACCACGCCCAACCAATTCTTCTTTGTATTTTGGTAGAGACGGGGTACCTCCATGCCGGTCAGGCTGGTCTCGAACTCCCAACCTCAGGTGATCTGCCTACCTCGGCCTCCCAAAGTGCTGGGACCACAGGCGTTAGCCACAGAGCTCAGCCCCTCTTTCTACATTAGTATCTGTGATGGTGTTGGCAAATTAATAGCAGGCTACCCTGGAGGCATTAGGCTTCTGTTTAAGTTAAGAGCACAGGCTTGTTGGGTGGAGTTGCTCAGTCTGGTCGAGAAGCATCACTAACAATGCCACAAATGGTCAATCCATACAGAAAATAAATAATAAACATTAAAAGCAAAACACTGATTTAAGGAAAAACTCAAACCCAAACAGATCAGAAGCCACAACTTAGATAAGTCTTGGGGGTGAAACACGGCAAGCAGAGTAAAGACGGGGCAAGGCATGTGCCTGTTGTTTCTACGTGGTATTTATTCTCCCAGCTTCCTCGGCAGTGAGCTACAGGTACGCATCGTGACGCCACACCCAGCAGAGAGACTGGTCTCCTAGCTTCCCTTGTGTATAGTTCCCATAGACTAAATTCAGGCCAATGAAATGTAAGTGGATGTTGTTGAGTGGGACCTCCAGGAAGGCTCTTTAAAGAGGGAAAAATAGTTTAGATACGATCTTTATCTCTTCCTCTTCCTCCTTTTTTTTTCTTCCTATGTGTAAGGCAGGTTTAATGACTGGAGTTATTGTAGCCGTATTTGAGAGAGGAGGCTGGTTTGAGGATGGAAACCGTATACTAAAAGAGAGAGACAGAAGAACTTGAGCTCCTGATGACACTGCAGCACTGTCAAACCTGCGCCATCTACCTCCACACTATATACTTATTACACATTTTTTCAGTCTGTTATTAGCAGCCAATAGAAATTCCTAACTGATACAGGAGTATGAAAAGATATAACAGAGTAAATTTTGATGGTTGATGCTAATCATCACAGTGTAAATCTGTTTATCTTGAACGGAAAAATTTCTATGCATAAGGAAGAAAGAAACCTTGGAGGTAAGAATGGACTGAAAACACACACACACACACACACACACACACACACTCACATGCGCGCACGCACACCATGGCTCATTTGCAAAGATAAGGGATATCAGGCTATACGGGGGAAAAAACAAGAACTATTGACTGAGCTAATTGATCAGTAGCTTCAAAGCATGTTATGAGTATTTGCATTGATCCTCAACTGTGGATTCAACATCTATCCCCAAATTTAGCAACTTCTTTTGCAAATGAGAGAATAACTATAGCCACTCAGAAACTGGATTATCTTGTCTAGCAGAAACCTCAACAGAAGTCGGTTATTGGGAACAATCTTTTTGTGTGTGGCCCTGATAGTGTAAAGAAAACATCATCACTTTTTCTTTGCAGTAAGCAATTTTCTTAAAACTCCCCTGTACTAGTCACCTGCTTCCTCTTGGAAAAACAAAGTCACATTATATAAAAGCCTTACAGCATATTTAGACATTTCATCAAAGTAACAGACAACTGGCTCATACTGGGCTGGGAGAACACTGGGTTGTGTTCTTTGCCCAGGTAGGAATCTCCCTGGGTAGACTATAGAACATCACCGGTTAGGGTTTCAAGGTCAGAAGTGCCAGATTCTCATAAAAGTCTAACTTTGTTTTTCATCGTGTGTGTGTGAGGCTACCAGGCCCGATGCTAGGTAAGGAGGGATTCTGTAACTGGCTCTGGGGTTAATTCACTTGTTCATCTGTCCCCTCATTCATCCATTCACCCAATCATCCACCAAAAACACCAACGGAGAACACTCTATGAGCTAGGCATAGAATTCACTGATGAATAAGACTTAGCAACCGGTCTTGAGAAATTCCTGTTCTAGAAATACAAACAAGGATATAACTACTCAACAAGAGCAACTGAGCCTCTGAGACTTCACCTCATTTTTTTCAGCACATGCATAAATTGGTGAGCTAGTGAGGTTGAAAAGTAGAAAGTTAACCAGCAAATAATACTATAATCCCAGCAATTTGGGAGGCTCAGGCGGGAGGATCACTTGAGCCCAGGAGTTCAAGACCAGCCTGGGCAATATAGTGAGACTCCACCTCTATAAAAAAAAAATACAATAATTAGTGGACTGTGGTGATGCATGCCTATGGTCCCAGCTACTCAGGAGACTGAGGTGGGAGGATCACTTGAACCCAAGAGTTCTAGGCTGTAGTGAGCTATGATCTTACCACTGTATTCCAGCCTGGGTGACAGAGCAAAAACCCTGTCTCTAAAAAATAAAATAGGCCAGGTGCAGTGGCTCACACTTGTAATCCTAGCACTTTGGGTGGCCGAGGCAGGTGGATCATGAGGTCAGAAGTTCAATATCAGCCTGACCAAGATGGTTAAACCCCGTCTCTACTAAAAATACAAACAATTAGCTGGACATGGTGGCAGGCACCTGTAATCCCAGCTACTCGGGAGGCTGAGGCAGAGAATTGCTTGAACCTGGGAGGTGGAGGTTATAGAGTGAGCCGAGATCCCCCACTGCACTCCAGCCCGGGCGACAGAGTGAGACTCCATCTGAAAAAATATATATAAATAAAATAAAATAGAC
>PVKP010028377.1:0-30202 GCA_004027715.1 Plecturocebus donacophilus
CGGGTTCAAGCAATTCTCCTGCCTCAGCCTCCTGAGTAGCTGGGATTACAGGCGCACACCACCACGCCCAGCTAATTTTTGTATTTTTAGTAGAGACAGGGTTTCACCATGTTGGCCAGGATGGTCTCGAGCTCTTGACCTCGTGATCCGCCCACCTCGGCCTCCCAAAGTGCTGGGATTACAGGCGTGAGCCACCACACTCGGCTACAAAAAAGTTTTTTTAAAAAAAAAGCAAACATGAGACTTGATGAGATTCCAGGTGGGTGAGCACATTCATGTGCCGGGAGAGTGGTGCACCCCAGCTCCCAGGGAACAGAAACTTCTGCACTTAGGATCCTTCCAGACCTTGCCCCATGTATCTCTTTGTCTGGCTATTCATCTGTATCCTTTATAATAAACCGGCAAATGTAAGTAAAGTGTTCCTCTGAGTTCTGTGAGTCATTCAAGCAAATTATCAAACTGAAAGAAGGGCATAAGAATCCTCAGTTTATGGACCAGACACAGTGGCTCATACCTGTAATCTCAGCACTGTGGGAGGCTGAGGTGGGTGGATCACCTGAGGTCAGGAGTTTGAGACTAGCCTGGCCAACATGATGAAACCTCGTTTCTACTAAAAATACAAAAAGTAGCCAGGCATGGGGGTAGGCACCTGTAGTCCCTACTACTCGGGAGGCTGAGGCATGAAAATCGCTTGAACCTGGGAGGCAGAGGTTACAGTGAGCTGAGATCGCACCATGGCACTTCAGCCTGGGTGACTGAGTGAGACTCTGTCTTGAAAATAAAGAATCCCCAACTTGTAAGAGGTCAGTCAGAAGCACGGGAGGCCTGGACTTGCACCTGGCATCTGAAGTAGGGGCAGTCTTGCGGAACTGAGCCCACTCACTTCTGACAGCTGAAGCTAACTTCAGGTAGATGGTGACAGAATTAAACTGAATTGTAGGACACTCAGATGTGTTGGAGAATTGGGTGGTGTGGGGAAAACAACTGCACATCTGGTGTGGGGTGTTCTGTATGAATGTGGAGAAACTGCTCTATCAGATTTAGTATCCCATTTATGTTTCCAACCAGTTTACAGACTCTCATACCTTGAGAGGAAACACAATAAGATCAGCTGACTTTGGTTAAATGCAAATTTGCCTGAGTGTGAGCAATATGGACCACAAAAACACCTCCTGAGTGTTTGAACCTCTGGATGGTACAGCTGAAAGATAATTTAGAAATCCCCTAACCCAGGGTTTTCTAAATCTAACTGGCCATCAGAATCTGCTAAAGGGCATTATTTTTTTTAATCTGTTAAATAAAAATTAGAATCTCCAGTACTGGAACCTGGAAATGTAAACTTGAGAAAGCTCCTAAGGAAATTTCAGTGACCAGTCAGCTTTGCACATCACCGATCTCACCCATCCTCCTTCCATTCAGATCATGTCAGCGCAGACAGCTCCGCCTCTGTGATCATCACAGCTAATACATGTTAAGTGCCTACCGTGGACCAGACACTTTAACACACATTACCTCTAATCCTTACAACTACCCCCAAATTCACACTAAACAGACAACTTCTGATAGTCTTCTTTCTCTAGACGTTCAGCACTATTCCTACATAAAATTTATTCTCTAATATGCTCTTGATGGACACTATTAAGTTTCCATGGATTGTTTCAGAAAGTCCTACCGTCTAAGCACAAAAGACAAAGTGACTGGTTTCCATTTGTTACCTACAGCAAGTTTAATGTATACACCATACTATTTTCAGGGTTGTAGCGTGGCAAATCCCATGATAATCAAGGAAACTAGCAAACTGTTGCATACTTAATGTGTTCATGATTCATAAAGTGGTGTAAATCACCCGGTGCAAACCCATGGGGCTTCCGCGCCAGGTTGTTCCAGGGACCAGGTCTCCCAGAATTCATCTTTTCCTTCCCACCTCCAACCATTTTCATGTGGAGCCAACTTATAATTTTGATTGATGGGCCCACTCATAGCTCTAAAACACTTGGCTGTATGACTAGGTTTTCACACACAAATTAGTTTGACTCTCATTGAAAATATCCATAACCAAACTGAGTGGAGTGGCAAGAGTCTGTAGTCCCTATTACTGAGAGGCTGAGGCAGGATGATCATTTGAGCCCAAGAGTTCAAGTCTACGCTGGGCAAGATAGCAAGACCCCATCTCAAAATAAGTATATTCACAACAAAGTAAGTTTAACTTCAGGAAATTGTATTGCCAATGTTTCTACTGCTGCTTTCTTCTGGAAATTCTAGCAACGAACACTTTACTAATCAATATATTTAATCAAATGTTTCAATCAAAACGTTTCACCCTTTTTTTTTTTTTTTTTTTGAGACAGAGTTTCACTCTTGTTGCCCAGGCTATAGTGCAATGGTGCCATCTCAATTCACTGCAACATTTCCTTTCTGGGTTCAAGAGATTCTCCTGCCTCAGTTACTCCCTGGGTTGCTGGGATTACAGGCATGCACTACCACACCCGGCTATAATTTTGTATTTTTAGTAGAGATGGGGTTTCTCCATGTTGGTCTCGAACTCCTAACCTCAGGTGATCTGCCCTCCTCAGCCTCCCAAAGTGCTAAGATTACAGGCACGCCTGGCCCTGGCCACGTTTCGCTTTTATTTTTGTTTATTTATTTATTTATTGAGACAGAGTCTCGCTCTGTTGCCAGGCTAGAGTGCAGTGATGCGATCTTGGCTCATTGCAACCTCCGCCTCCCAGGTTCAAGTGATTCTCCTGCCTCAGCCTCCCAAGTAGCGGGGATTGCACGCACGTGCCAACATGCCCAGCTAACTTTTGTATTTTTAGTAAAGACAGGTTTTACCATGCTGGCCAGGCTGGTCTCGAACTCCTGACCTTATGATCCACCCAACTTGGCCTCCCAAAGTGCTGGGATTATAGGCATGAGTCACCTCGCCCGGCCCATGTCTCACTTTTAAAATGACTAGCATCCTACAGAGTAATTTACCTATTGAGCATAGTTTGTCAAAATAATAAAATAAAATGAGCATTCAATTAAGTTTAGCCTAAAGCTGCCTCCTCACATATTTTAAGTTCAGCCTAAAGAGTTCTCCATTAGCCTGAACTGTAACCTAACTAGATGTGTAAACAGACTGCAACCTACTCTTGCAGCAATCACCAAGTTCTGGCCAAAGAAGGCCAACTCTTCAAGTCAGGCAGATGCTGAGCTGTAACCAACCCATTCAGCTGTTCCTGTGCCTCACTTGCGTTTTCTGCATGTCATTTTTCTGTTTCTGTCCATACGTCATCTTTCTCCACACAGCTGTGCTGGAGTCTCTCTGAGCTGCTCTGGTCTGGGAGGCTGCCTGATCCGTGACTAGCTCTTTGCTCCACTACACTCTGTTAAATTTAACTTGTCTGAGGTTTTTCTTTCAATATAAGACAGCACCAGACATTTCCCGTCATTCCCACCAGCTCTGGGAGCCAGGCCTCACCTCCTTTACGTCATTTCTAAACTTCACTCAAAGCCTCCGAAAGGAATGTTTTGGCAGCCTGAAGACACAGCTAATCCCCTTACAAATAGCTGTTCTTCTGAATTACCAGAAAATTGAATGGATTATAACACAATAGAGCTATAAAAGTTTGTGCCTCCATAATAAACTTCAACTACACTTCTTTGTGATTATTTAATCTCCTTCAGTCAATCATGTCAATTATGTTATCTAAGCCAAACTGTGAATGAAACAGGAAGGACAGACAGAGATTCTTCTACAAATTAAAACCTTCATGAGCTCTATTTACAGAAACACAGATATTTAGGGAACTTCAAAATCATTGGGTAGCAGCTCATTTACAGTCTTCCAAGTTCATTCGTGGCCATTATCATGGCTTGATCCTCCCAGGAATCATCAGAGGAAGCAGTCAGGAACAGTGGGAGAAGTATACTCTGAAGCACGAAAGGAGTTGGAGTCCAGATTCTCCACCTTGTTATCTGATAAACAGTTACTTAATCTATCTGGACCTCAATTTCCCTACCTATAAAATGTGGGTGATGATAGCTACTTTCATTTGCTAAAAGAGTAAATGAAATGAATATGTAAAAACATCTAGGTGAGCACCTGAACTTAGATTAAAAAAAAAAAACAAAAACTTGGCCGAAGGCGGTGGCTCATGCCTATAATTCCAACACTTTGGGAGGCCGAGGTGAGTGGATCACCTGAGATCAGGAGTTCAAGATCAGCCTGACCAATGTGGTAAAACTGGGTCCCTACAAAATACAAAAATCAGTCGGGTATGGTGGCAGGCACCTGTAATCCCAGCTACTCAGGAGGTTAAGGCAGGAGAATCGCTTGAACCTGGGAGTCAGAGGTTGCAGTGAGCCGAGATCTCACCATTGCACTCCGGCCTGGGGAACAAGAGCAAAACTCCATCTCAAAACTAACTAACCAACTAACTAACTAAATAAATAAATAAATAAAACTAAGTTCATGGGTACATGTGCAGGATGTGCAGGTTTGTTACATAGCTAAACATGCATCATAAGGTTTTGTTGTACAAGCTATTTCATTTCCCAGGTATTAAGCCTAGTATCTGGTTGGGCATGGTGGCTCACACCTGTAATACCAGCGCTTTGGGAGGCCAAGGTGGGCAAATCCCCTGAGGTCGGGAGTTCGAGACCAGCCTGGCCAACATGGAGAAACTATCTCTATTAAAAATACAAAATTAGCTGGGCATGGTGGTACTTGCCTGTAATCCCAGCTACTCAGGAGGCCGAGACAGGAAAATCACTTGAACCTGGGAGGTGGAGGTTCCAGTGAGCCAAGATCATGCCATTGCACTCCAGCCTGGGCAATAAGAGCAAAACTCTGTCTCAAAAAAACAAAATAAAAATAAAACGCCTAGTATTCATTAGTTATTTTTCCTGACCCACTCCCTCCTCCGACCTTGCAGCCTCCTGTAAGCCCCAGTGTCTGTTGTCCCCCTCTGAGTGTCCATGTGTTCTCATAATTTAGCTCCCACTTATAAGTGAGAACATGTGGTATTTGGTTTTCTGTTCCTGCATTAGTTTGCTAAGGATAATGGCCTGTTATTTAAAGGTCAAAAAATAATAGATACTGGCAAGGCTGTGGAGAAAAAGGAACACTTTTGCACTGTTGGTGGAAGACAGTGCAGGAATTCCTCAAAGATCTAGAGACAGAAACACCATTCGACCCAGCAATTCCATTACTGAATAAGCACCCAAAGGAATATAAAGCATTTTTTTTTTTTTTTTTTTTTTTAGATAGAGTGAAATCACCCAGGCTGAAGTGCAGTGGTGCAATCTCAGCTCACTGCAACCTCCGCCTCCCAGGTTCAAGCGATTCTCCTGCCTCAGCCTCCTGAGTAGCTGGGATTACACACTGCATCCGGCTAGTTTTTGCATTTTTATTAGAGATGGGGTTTCATCATTACAATAGCAAAGACATGGAATCAACCTAAATGCCTATCAATAATAGACCAAATAAAGAAAATGTATAAATATACACCATGGAATACTATGCAATCATAAAAGCAATGAGATCATGTCCTTTGCAAGGACATGGAAAAAGCTGACTTAAATTTTCTCTTCGTGCAAACCCAATGGGAGTTTTTCGTCTTGACAAAGTAATTCTAAAATAGAACAAGTTTGCAGAATGAGCCAGTAAAGAATTTTAAAGAAAAATCATGGAACACTACCGCGGCCTCAATTCTCTAATCCACCCTGCATTCACCCTTTTTGCAGTATGACTCCACAGCTGCCTCCATGAGAAGGTGGAGTATATTTCCCAGCCCCTCAGGTCTGAGGTTAGCCATGTGACTTGTTTTGACCAGTGAGACATTAGAAAACCATTGCAAGCAGAGGTTTGACAAAGTGCTTGTGCATTTACTTCCTGTTCTGCCCTCTGCACTTCCCCGTGTGAACATGTCTGGGCTAGTCCACTAAAGGATTAAACATATGGGACCCAGTCACACATGTCACCACAGCCCACTGCCAGCAGAACACGACATGAAAACGAGCCCAGCTAAAACTATAAACACTGCTCAGCCTAAATCACAACTACAGATTCATGAGCTAAAAAAATGTTTGTTTGAAGCCATACTTCCTTAATGGAGTTTCCATGAGGAAAATAACTTCTACAGAGAAATCATTTGTGTCTGTTTTCTCAATTCTCCCAAGACTGTACACAGTTAATTCATGACATATAATAATGCCTTACAGCATTAGACTTTAATTATCTCCTGGAACCCTGTTAGCTATTGCATTTTGGGTGGTTGTTATGAAGCATAATTATAGAGATAACTGATATAATCATATATTAAATGCTTTATAAAGCCACCTTTATTAAAATAATGCACCACCAAAATGACAGATAAATGAAAGAAAATTAAATTTTAAAAGAATCTGTGGCTGGATATGGTGGCTTACATTGGGAGGCCAAAGTTGGAGGATCACTTGAGGTCCCAAGTTCAAGACCAGTCTGGGCAACATAGCAAGACTCCGTCTCTACAAAAAATTAAAAAATTAGCTGGGTACGGTGGTGTGTGCCTATAGTCCCATCATCTCAGGAGGCTGACATGAAGGGTCACTCGAGCGTAGGAGGAGATCAAGGCTGCAGTGAGCAGTGTTTACACCACTGCATTCCAGCCTGGGTGGCAGAGCAAGACCCTATCTCAAAAAAAAAAACAAAAACAACCCTGAAAAACTGAAAAAAAAAATACATATAACATTTATTTTATATATTATATATATATTAATATTTAAAAATATAAAACTGTACGATATGTTAAAATATTAATGTATAATACATATATTTTATATAGATAGATAGATATAGATAGGTAGGTTCTAAGAAGCAAAAAGTTTAATAGGCAAAAAAGAACAAGGAAAGAAGAAAACAGCTCCCAAGTATAGAAAGAGAGGCAGGGGCTCAGAACAAAGAGAGACCACCCCCCCTAAAAAATTTTTTTAAATTTCCCTTAGAGAACTTGAAATTAACAAAAAGTACTTTTTAAATGAGGGGCGTTTTAAGTCTTTGGTGGAATGACGGAGCATTCAGTAAAGTGTTTTGGGACACGTGGCTACATGGAGAACAGAAGCTTCGCTACCTGTCATCTTGCCCTCACATCCATTCCAGATAGTAAAAATCTTAATATTTTCCGAAGAGAGAGCTATGTCGTTAAAAATAGATAACAATTTATGTTTTCTTGAAGTGAGACAGGCCTTTTGAAGCATGATGTCAATAAAAGAAGCCATAATGAAATGATTGATAGAGTTAACTACCCAAAATGTTCAAATATCAGTACATATTAAAGGACAAACAAAATCGTAATTTTGGCACAACATTTGTATATTTTGCTACAAAATTAAAAAGCAAAAAAAGGAATTTGGGACCAGGCGTGGTGGCTCATGCCTATCATCCCAGCACCTTGGGAGATCGAGGCGAATGAATCACCTGAGGTCAGGAGTTCGAGACCAGCCTGGCCAACACGTTGAAACACCATCTCTACTAAAAATACAAAATTAGCTGGGCGTGGTGGCACACGCCTGTAATCCCACCTACTTCGGAGGCTGAGGCAAGAGAATTGCTTGAACTCGGGAGGCGGAGTTTGCGGTGAGCCAACATGGCACCAATGTACTCCAGCCTGGGTGACAGAGTGGGACTCTGCTGCAAAAAAAAATGGAATTTAGGTCAGGCACGGTGGCTCACGCCTGTAGTCCAAGCACTTTGGAGGCTAAGACGGGGGAATCACTTGAGGTCGGGAGTTCAAGGCCAGCCTGACCAACATGGTGAAACCCTGTCTTAAAAAAAAAAAATGGAGTTTAGTAATAGCTATTACCTACGTGTGTGTGTGTATGTGTGTATATATGTGTGTGTGTGTATGTGTGTGTGTGTGTGTGTGTGTGTATATATATATATATATTCATAGCAAATATGTATTGAGTTTCTGCATGCCACAACCGTGTATCTGAAAGTAAAATAGAAAGCAAGGCCGGGCGTGGTGGCTCATGCCTGTAATCCAGCACTCTGGGAGGCAAGTGGATCACAAGGTCAAGAGATCCAGACCATCCTGGACAACATGGTGAAACCCCATCTCTATTAAAATACAAAAATCAGCACGGCATGGTGGTGAGCAACTGTAATCTACTCGGGAGGCTGAGGCAGGAGACTTGCTTGAACCCAGGAGGTAGAGGCTGCAGTGAGCCAAGATCACACCACTGCACTCCAGCCTGGTGACAGAGGGAGACTCCATCTCAAAAAAAAAAAAATTAGAAAGCAAAATAAGCCTGGGCGCCATGGCTCACACCTGTAATCCCAGCACTTTGGGAAGCCGAGGAGGGTGGATTACTTGAGGTCAGGAGACCAGCCTGGCCAACATGGCAAAACCCCATCTCTACTGAAAATACAAAATTAGCCGAGTGTAGTGATGGGCTCCTGTAATCCCAGCTACTCGAGAGACTGAGGCAGGAGACTCTCTTGAACCAAGGAGATTGCAGTAAGTAGAGAGTGTACCACTGCCCTCCAGCCAGGGCAATACAGAGAGACTCCGTCTCAAAAAAAAAAAAAAAAGAAGCTGGAATATAGCAAGTGAATAAATACAGGAGAGCATTCCAGTAAGAGAAAACTACATGGGCAAAAGCCCTGTGGTAGAAGGGAGTTTGGTATATTTGAGGGACTAAAATAAGGCCAAAATCACAAAAGCACTGAAAACAAGTAAGAGACCGGCTGAAGAGGAAAACGGGTCAGAAGTTGCAAGCCCGGCTAGGTGCAGCGGCTCATGCCAGTAATCCCAGTACTTTGGGAGGCCAAGGCAGGAGTATCACTTGAGCTCAAGAGCTCAAGATTAGCCTGGGCAACATGGCAAAATCCTGACACTACCAAAACATACAAAATTAGCCAGGCATAGTGGTGAGCATCTGTAGTCCCAGCTAATTGGGAAGCCGAGGTGAGAAGATGGCTTGAGCCTGGGAGGTGGAAGCTGCGGTGAGCTGAGATCACACCACTGCACTCCAGTCTGGGCAACAGAGCCAAACCCTGACTCAAAAACAGAAGAAGAAAATCACTTGAAGGACTTTGATTTGTTGGCTGATATGATTAGATCTGAATTTTGTAAACTCTTTTCTGACCGACTCAAGCATCTGCAGTGAGTTACTATCTTAGCGCAGGCAAGAGCACTAGGAATTTGGTCTAGTGTGGTGCTAGTGAAGATATTAACAAGGGAATGGATTCAAGAGACACTGTTTTTAATTTTTTTTTTTTTTTTTGTACAGATGGGGGTCTCACTGGGTTGCTCAGGCTGGTCTCAAACTCCTGGCCTCAAGCAATCTACCCCCTCACAGCCTCCCAAAGTGCTGGGATTACAGGCATGAGCCACCCCGCCCTGTGGCAAGATACTTTAATGATAAACACACTGGAACTTGATGATGGATTGGATGAGGAAGTGAATGGCCGGGCATGGTGGCTCACACCTGTAATCTTTGGGAGACCAAAGTGGGTGGATCACCTGAGGTCAGGAGTTAGACACCAGACTGGCCAACATAGTGAAACTCTGTCTCTACTAAAAATACAAAATTAGCTGGGCGTAGTGGCAGGCACCTGTAATCCCAGATACTTGGGAGGCTGAGGCAGGAGAATCGCTTGAACCCAGGAGGTGGAGGTTGCAGTGTGCATGAGATCATGCCATTGCACTCCAGCCTGGGTGACAGAGTGAGGCTTCATCTCAAAAAAAAAAAAAAGGATTGGGATTGGGATTAGAGAGTGAAGGAGGGAAGGTAATTATCTACTGTGACAGAATGTGAAAGTATGACAGTGGCTTTCGTTGGAATGGGGAAAACCAAAAGCAAACCAGGTATGGGAGGGATGGATTTTGAGTTTTATCTTAAACGTATTAAGGCTGATTTGTCTTTGAACCCTTCATATGTAGAAATAAGTGGTTCAATACAGAGTAGAGATCTGAGCTAGAGCAATAAACCAGGGCCTCATCATCATATAACAGATAATTGAAGCTAGGGAGATGGTATCTAAAACTCTGGGAAGGACACTAGGAACAGAAAATAGAATAAGGTAAGTGGCCC
The DNA here is from genome assembly GCA_004027715.1 of Plecturocebus donacophilus. Taxonomy (NCBI): domain Eukaryota; kingdom Metazoa; phylum Chordata; class Mammalia; order Primates; family Pitheciidae; genus Plecturocebus; species Plecturocebus donacophilus. Next base: position 10,063 of record PVKP010028377.1, read on the forward strand.
TAAAACTGAGCCTTAGGAATCCCAAGGATTGGTGGCCAGCTAGAGGGGAATACTGACTTCAGAAGGAACATAGCTGGGGAAAAGGGGAAATGCCAGGAGAGAGTAAAGTCACCATGACAACAGGAAGAAATGGCCAACATGGTCCAGCTCTGCGCAAAGGCCGAGGAAAATGAGGAGCTCATATTTCTGACAAGTTGAGTAAAGAGAAAATGAAGACAGCAAGTATAGGCAATTATTTTTAAAATTTCACTGTGATGATTAGGAGAGAGATTAAGGGATGTGAATATCCTTTCCCTGCTGGTCTGACATCACTTTTCTTCCCTTCTGATCTTACTATATATTTTATTTATTTATTTATTTATTATTTTCTTTTTTTTTTTGTAGGACGGGGTTTCACCATGTTGGCCAGGATGGTCTCGATCTCCTGACCTCGTGATCCGCCTGCCTCGGCCTCCCAAAGTATTGGGATTACAGACTTGAGCCACCGCACCCAGCCTATATTTTATTTTAAAACAAAACTTGGATGGGTACAATAGCTCACGCCTGGAATCCCAGCACTTTGGGAGGCCGAGGCGGGCGGATCAGGAGTTCGAGACCAGCCTGGCCAACATGGCAAAATCCTGTCTTTTCTGAAAATACAATAATTAGGCAAGCATGGGTGGACGCCTGTAATTCCATCTACTCAGGAGGCGAGGCAGAAGAGTCACTTGAACCCAGGAGGCAGAGGTTGCAGTGAGCCGAGATTGCGCCATTGCACTCCAGCCTGAGCAAGAGTGAAACTCCATCTCAAAAAACAAACAAACAAAACTTGACCAGGTACGGTGTGGCTCACACCTGTAATCCCAGCACTTTGGGAGGCTGAAGCAGATTGGTTACCTGAGCTCAAGAGTTTGAGACCAGCTTGGGCAACATAGTGAAACCCTGTCTCTACAAAAAATACAAAAATAAGCTGGGCATGGTGGTGTGCACCTGGAGATGCTAAGGTAGGAGAGTTACTTGAGCCCAAGGGGTGAGCCATGATCATGCCACTGTACTCCAGCCTGGGTGACAGACTAAGACCCTGTCTCAAAAAGAAAAAAAAACTTAAGGCTACCAATACAGTACTGTCAAATTTAGTATTCCAAACTTGTCAGAAACTCAGTAACTATAAAATGGGGCGGAGCACAGTGGCTCACGCTTGTAATCTCAGCACTTTTGGAAGGCCAGAGTGAGAAGATTGCTTGAGTCCAGGAGTCTGAGACCAGGCTGGGCTACACAGCAAGGCTTCATCTCTACAAAAAATTAATAATTAGCTGGGCATGGGGGCATACACCTGTAGTCCCAGCTACTGAGGAGGCTGAGGCGGGAGGATCACTTGAGCCCAGGTGGTAGAGGCTGCAGTGAACTGTGATTTTGCCACTGTACTACAGCCTGGAGAAGAGAGTCAGACTCTGTCTCAAACACACACACACACACACACACACACACTACTCTGTTTGAAATATATGAGGGATTTGCATAATATACAAATAAATAATGTTAGGCTTCAACATTAGGGTTTGTTAAGAAATAAAAATCAGGCTGGGCACAGTGGCTCACGCCTGTAATCCCAGCACTTTGGGAGGCCGAGGTGGGTGGATCACAAAGTCAAAAGATCGAGACCATCCTGGCCAACATGATGAAACCCTATCTCTACTAAAATTACAAAAAAAAAAAAATTAGCCGGGCATAGTGCTGAGTGCTTGTAGTCCCAGCTACTCTGGAGGTTGAGGCAGAAGAATCACATGAACAGGGAGGTGGAGGTTGCAGTGAGCCGAGATTGCTCCACTGCACCCCAGCCTGGTGACAGAGCAACAGAGCAAGACCCCATCTCAAAAAATAAAAATTAAATAAAAATTAAAAGTAAATTCAATTTAAATATCAAAATGACATAGTGTTTGTAAAGTTCTTGGTTCAGTACCTGACACAAATATTTATTTTCTTCTCTTTTCCGCTTTATACAAATAATACTAAAGGCTAAGGCTGTTGGAAGATTATGTGGGCCAGGCAAGGTGGCTCACACCTGGGAGGCCAAGGCAGAAGAATCACTTGAGGCCAGGAGTTGGAGACCAGCCTGGACAACATAAGTGAGACCCTGTCCCTAAAAATGAAAAAAAAGAAATAAAGAAAAGAAAAGAAAGATTATGTGGAATTGATGTTGGATGTTCTGCCTTATCAGTATTTGTTTTAATCAAATACATTCTACTTACATTACTTCCAATCTAAGTCACCTCTTCCATGTTCTTTTAATACTTATTCAGCTCTATTATAATAATATGATTCCAGCTGGGCACAGTGGCTCATGCCTATAATCCCAGCACTTTGGGAGGCCGAGGCAGGTGATCATGTGGATCACCATCCTGGTCAAAATGGTGAAACCCTGTCTCTACTAAAAATACAAAAAATTAGCTGGGCATAGTGGCACATGCCTGTAGTCCCAGCTACTCGGTAGGCTGAGGCAGGAGAATTGCTTGAACCCAGGAGGCAGAAGTTGCAGTGAGCTGAGATCACACCATTGCACTCCAGCCTGGGTAACAAGAGCGAAACTCCATCTCAAAAAATAATAATAATAATATGATTCAATTAATATAGAGATAACAGGCAACCACATATTTTACAAAATACTATTCAGTAGTTTTGGTTATAGTATTTTTGTAGAAAGATATTCAGGGTAGAATTTAAGCATATACACATATTATAGGTGAGAAAATGATACTTGAAGAATGTAACTTGTTTAAGGTCAGGAATGTAACCAAAAGGAGTAGCAAATAAGGTCTTCACTTTCCAAAAGTTTGCCATAGCTGAAATGCAACAGGAATCAGCATGTCACTTGACATTGCAAATGCATTCCATCAGGTGCTCAGGCATGTGAAAATTGGGTGTCCCTGCTTTATTCATAAGTTGGGCATCAACCAACATTACTCTGCAGCAAATTCCTCTACACAGGGAAATTCATCTACATCCTTCTAAAATGTCCTAATAAGAAAACAAAATAAGTAGAATTAAAGCTGTACTAGGCTAGGGCACATTTATATTACTGACAACTATAGATTATTCAGTAATACCTCTCAGTGCACCGGTAAGCAGAGAGCATGGAGAGCTAATAAAAGTAATGAAGTCTTCGTAGTATGTGAACTCACTGCTATTAAATCTCTTCTGAGAAATGGGATGAGACTGCCAAGTTCGTTGGGAGGATGGCTGAAAGTGTAGGCTGTTGAAATGAAAATAAGTAGGGCCATATGGCAGCGGAGGCTGAGAGAGATAATGGGTGTTGATGCCCAGAAACTGAGTGCTTTACCCAGCCTTCAACTTTATTAGGAAGCAACGATGACATGAAGCTGGATTGGGTTTATCACATTTGTACTTGTCAGCAAAATCTACAGATAAAAGTTATAGTTCTATAATAATCCAAAGCTTGGGTGTACCATGTGGCTCTCAATACTAAGGAGCCAATAGAGGTATATTGGCTCCACATAACATAAACGTCATATTTTTCATGTAATAGCTGATTATCTGCCATGACTGTTTAAGGAGAGGAAAGCCTATTGAAGCATCCTAGTTATTCAGAATCCCTGAAAGGCCATGATGATGTTGAGGTCTATTGAAAGTGCTACTTTGGTTGTGGATCAGTTAAAGACTAAGCAGAAAATGCAGCATGTCAGAGCAGTAACCTGAGATAGTGACCGTGGAGCACATCTACCACCCCAGGGACTAAAGGGTCAAGCGAAGGGAAATGTTACTGGAATCTGGAGAGAGAAAAGGCTGTGCGGCAAAAAGCACGCTATGGGAACTGCAACCTTCAGAAGAGAGACAAAGTCAGCCTGCAGCCACTCTGCAGGGAGATGGAAGAGTAATGCCCCAACCTCTCTTCCCTCTGCTCTCCAGCAGGGGCCGCCCATTGACCAAACCCAACCAACAGCCAGGGGACAGGGGAGTCCTGGGAAGTGGTCGGGGGGCACTGAGCAGAGTGGACGGAGTAAGCAGGATACAGATCTGAAAGGGCAATTGGAAGATATCTAACTTAAGTGGGAAGACAGGGCTATTGTCTTAAACGGCCTCTAGTTTTGCCTAAGTCATTATTTCATTAATAATTCCCTATATTATCTGCTTGGTTTTTCTATCCAGGAGGGACAATTCCAACATAAGAGTGGATGAAGGACATTAAACCCCAGTAGTCAACTTCCTTAAGCATTTCCAAGTAACATAATCTCCTACTTCCCTACCCAAAAAAATAAATAAATAAATAAATCAAGAATTCTCACTAAAATCCCCGGGAGATATTTATTTTCATCCTACAAAGAATGCCTGTTGTTGACTGATGACATTTCTTTAAAGAGAATAATTAAAGCTCTCCACTTTTTTCCTTTTACAAATCGGGTAAGCAATGTACTCACTCTGAACGATGACAGTGTTTTGGCTGCTTGTGAACCCTGGGAATATTGATCAGTTAAAAATATTCAGACTCTTGCCTCTTGAATTTGCTTACTGCAGCCCTTCTTCCTGGTCGGCCAGGAGAGCACCAGCAATTTTGTTATCATGATAAATTACCCTCCCTGGTAGGTCACTCTTTTTTACCTAAAGTCACAATTTGCTCCTTCCGTTAGGTCATAACCTGATTTTTTCAGGGTGACAGATTTATTGCTTGCTTTGTACTCCAAAAAACAAATCACCAACATTGCTCAAAATATAGTCCTGTGACAATAGCTTTGGATAGTTCCCAATGGGAATGGGACTCAGCATGTATATTCCAGTTTGAATATGGGAGAGTGGACATTTCCACGTTTCTCTGGATTGGAGCTGGGAGGACAGTACTTAGGTTTAAGTCACACTGCTAGTTTAAGGAATTGATAAGCAATTAACAGTTGTTGGCATAGTCTTGGGGGATCTTTTCTTCTTTTTAGGAAACTCAAAAAGCCAAGAAAACAGCTATTCTGATCTCCAAAACAAGCCCTTCTCATGGCTGGCATACCTTCCTTGGCCATCACGAATGCATAAATGCCTGTAAATGTCCCTAAAACCTGAGAATGAAGCTGCGATGTCTTTGTGGTTCAGTAAACTCGTGTCGCAGAGCTCTCACAGTGTACTGTGAACTAAAGTCATGAACAACAAACAATTCCAGGCCTGGTCCATAAAAAGAGACCTACACTCAGTCCTCCACGCTTCCTTCATCAGCCTGCCTGCTGAGTGTGCTGCAAGTCTCCAACCCGGCATCCCGTCCGTCTCCTGCACCGCACACTTCCAAATGCAGTTCTTCAAAGAAAGTCCCAGCTCCATCCACACTGGGGCCCCTAATCTCAGATGAGTCTTTAAAACAGGCCAGCATTCTAAGATCTATTCCTAATCAGTTGACCACTCCCTCTTCAACCTAAATTCATCCTCCTTCCCAGAGAACAAATCCTCTCCTGATCTCAGTCAATAGCACCACAATCATCAGAAAAATCCTTTAGACCCTTCCTCCTCCCTGACTCATCCACCTGAAAAGTTATCACATCTCCTAAAAATGCCCCAGATCCTGAAAGGTGTGGTGTGATCCTACATTGGAATGCCATTCAATGGCTTTAAATAAACACTAACAATAAATGAGTAAAAAATAGTTGCATGTTTCACTATGAATAAACCTCAATAACATAATATTGAATGAGAAAAGTCACAAATAAAAATATATAGTATAGCCAGGCACTGTGGCTCATGCCTGTAATCCCAGCACTTCGGGAGGCCGAGGCAGGCAGATCACCTAAGGTCAGGAGTTCGGGACCAGCCTGGCCAACATGGTGAAACCCCATCTCTAATAAAAATAAAAGAATTACATGGGCTTGGTGGCAGGTGGCTGTAATCCCAGCTACTCAGGAGGCTGAGACAGGAGAATCTCTTGAACCTGGGAGATGGAAGTTGCAGTGAGCTGGGATCACTCCAGCCTGGGCAACAGAGTCAGACTCCATCTCCAAAAAAAACATTGTATGATTCTGCTGATATGTAATGTGAAAACAGGCAAAATTAGGTAGTGTTTCATCTGTCATGAATGGCATTCTATGGCAGGTTGTATGACAAGGCCAAATATAAGTGGCCGTTGTCTATATGTTAGGAGCTGAATGCTTGTATCCCCCCAAAATTCATATGTTGAAATCTAATTCCCAGTGTGATGGTATGTGGACAAGGTGGAGCCTTAGGAAGTTGATCAGGTCATGAGGGTGGAGCCCTCACGAATGGGATTAGTGCCCCTAAAAGAAACAGCCAGCGAGCTTACTTTCTTTCTGACAGATGACAACTCAATGAGAAGACAGCAGCCTACAACCCACCATGCTGACATCCTGATCTGGGACTTCCAGACTCCAAAGTGTGAGAAATAAATCTCCATTGTTTATAGGGCACTCAGTTTATGGAACTTTGTTATAGCAGCCCCAAATGCCTGAGAAAATACTGCTCCTTCTCTATATTATTACTAGTTTCTTAAAAATGGAATCTACCTAGTTACAGTGAGCTGAGATCATGCCACTGCACTCCAGCCTGGGCAACAGAGCAAGACTCCATCTCGGGAAGAAAAAAAAAAAAGAACCTACCTAGATGGCTGACACTAGTATTGACACACGTAGATAAACGGAACACAGAAAATCTGGCCAAGCTCCTTTATTTGATGCCATAAAAACTAAAAACCTCTCCAAAGTTACTACTTTACTTTCAAAATGAATTAAATTTAATGTTATGGTGTAAATATACATAACTCAAGGGTTTGTACTCTCAGCCTCATTCTAGAGCATGCTTTCTGCACCATCTTTATAAGTAAGCATTTATTAAAGCCCTACTGTGTGTCAGGCACTGTGCTTGCTCTAATAATACAAATATAATAGAACCCATTTCATTTTCAGGGGATATGCTGTGCTCTGGAAAGAGGACCAGGAAAGGACAACAAACATTTAAAAATTACAGGACCAGGAAGAAAGTGCTATAATATAAGTGTGTAATAATAGAAGTGCTATAATAGAGTTTCTGTGGGAAAACAACCAGCAAGCCAAAAAAACAACTAATTCTTCCTGGAAGTAAATCTGAGAAGGCTTCACAGTGAAGACTGACTTCGTTTTGTTTCTGTTTGGGGTTTCCTTTTGTTTTTCTGGCAGATGCATAAGAGATCACAGGTAGGAAAAAAGTGGAGGGTTACTTTCTAAGAAGAGAGTGCAGAAGCGTGGAAAGGGAAACCAGTGTAACGCATTTGGGAAATGAAAACATGGGAGCATCTGGCTGGGCACAGTGGCTCACACCTGTAATCCCAGCATTCTGGGAGGCTGAGGTGGGCGGACTGCTTGAGGCCAGGAGTATGAAACCCTGTCTCTACCAAGAAAATACAAAAAATTAGCTGGGCATGGTGGCACAGGCCTGTAGTCCCAGCTACTCAAGAGGCTGAGGCAGGAGAATCGCTTGAACCCAGGCGGTGGAGGTTGCAGTGAGCAGAGATCTCGCCACTGCATTCTAGCCTGGGTGACAGAGCGAGACCCTGTGACCCAAATAGAAAAGAAAATATAGGAGAATGAAGCCTGTTACAGTGACTCATACCTGTAATCCCAGCACTTTGGAAGGCTGAGGCAGGTGGATCACTTGAGGCCAGGTGTTCCAGGCCAGCCTGGCCAGCATGGTGAATTTCTGTCTCTACTTAAAATATAGAAATTAGCTGGGCATGGTGGTGGGTGCCTGTAATCCCAGATACTCAGGAGGCTGAAGCACAAGAATTGCTTGAACCCAGAAGGCAGAGATTGCAGTGAACCGAGATCACACCACTGCACTCCAGCCTGGGTGACTGTCTCAAAAAAAGAAAAGAAAATATAGGAGAATGAAATCAGAATATGAAGGGTATAAGATGACATGTCTTTTGATATCACAGACCATCGATCTGCTGACTACAACCAGTTTTATAAATAAAGCTTTACTAGAACACAGCCATGCCATTCATTTACATATTGCCTATAGCTACTTTCCCACTACAGTGGCATAGCTGAGTAGTTACAGCAGAGGCATTGGACCACAAAGCCCAGAATACTTACCATCTTGTCCTTTACGGAAAAAGTTTGCCAACTTGAAATAATGCAGAACAACATAATGGCTGTAAAAGAGAGCACAAAGCCATAAATCCCTGTTCATACTCTGTTTTCCCTACTAAATGCCATTCATTCATGGTGTCAAACATATCACCCATATTGGGCAACTTCTATCCGTTATAAAGAGATTACCTAATTTCTGTAGAAAAATATGGTTTCTTCAGGGTACTTTCCATGTAAGTCCTGAATGATAAACACAAGGGGTTTTTGTTGTTTTTTGTTTTTCTTTTGGGACGGAGTCTCACTCTGTCACTGAGGCTAGAGCGCAGTGGCGTGATCTCAGCTCACTGCAGCCTCCCCTTCCTGGGTTCAAGTGATTCTCCTGCCTCAAGCCTCCTGAGTAGCTGGGATTACAGGCTAATGCCACCACACCCAGCTAATTTTTTTGTATTTTTAGTAGAGACGGGGTCTCACCATGTTGATCAGGCTGGTCTCGAATTCCTGACCTCGAAATCCACCCGCCTCAGCCTCCCAAAGTGCTGGAATTACAGGTGTGAGCCACCACATCCAGCCTGTTTGTTTTCTTAAAGTAGAGGCAGAAGCCTCCCTGTTACCCAGGCTGATAGGCATCAGCCACCACACCCTACCCACAAGTTGGTCTTAATTACCTTTATTCTTGTTTTTTTTTTTTTCTTTTTTGAGATAGGATCCCATTCTGTCACCCAGGCTGGAACTCAGTGGCATGATTATGGCTCATTGCAGCCTCGAACTCGCAGGCTCGGGTAATCCTCCCGCCTCAGCCTCCAAAGTAGCTGGGACTATAGGCATGCACCACTAAGCACATCTAATTTTTGCAACTTTTTGTAGAGACAGGGTTTTGCCCAAGCTGGTCTTGCATTCCTGGATTCAAGCAATCTGTCGACCTCAGCCTCCCAAAGTGCTGGGATTACAGTAACGAGCCACGGCACCCTGCCTAATTATCTCCATTCTTAATCTGACTGTGGCCTCTGTGGATTCTAAATATTTGAAGTCTGTTCATTTCAAATCAATCCAACTTTGGTCTTTTGTTCAATATCAGTTGTCAGCGAATAAGAAATATTTTAAAACACAGTTTTCTCTGGACATTAAAAATATCATATTTTTCTTTAAAAAATAAATAAATAATAAATAAAAATAAAAAAGCCAGGCTCATGCCTGTAATCCTAGCACTTTGGGAGGCTGAGGTGGGTGGATCACATGAGGTCAGGAGTTCAAGACCAGCCTGGTCAACATGGTGAAACCCCATCTTAAAATAAATAAAAATAAATAAAAATATCATATTTTGCTACCCAAAACTTATTCCAAAGTTTTTATAATAATTGTTGAAAGCCAAAAGACCAGGCTAGGTGTGGTGGCTCACCCCTGTAATCCCAGCACTTTGGGAGGCTGAGGCAGGAGGAACGTTTGAACACAGGAGTCAGAGAACAGTTTGGGCAACATAGCGGGACCCTGTCTCAACAAAAAACTCTTTAAAACTTAGCGGGGCACTGTGGTGCGTATCTGTAATCCCAGCTCCTCAGGAGGCTGAAGTGGAAAGGATCACCTGAGCCCAGGAAGTTGAGGCTTCAGTGAGCCGTGTTCGTGCCGTTGCACTACAGCCTGGGTGACAAAGCAAGAGCACATGTCAAAAAAAAAAAAAAAAAAAAAAGGCCGGGCGCGGTGGCTCACACCTGTGATCCCAGCACTTTGGGAGGCCGAGGTGGGCGGATCACGAGATCAGGAGATGGAGACCATCCTGGCCAACATGGTGAAACCCCATCTCTACTAAAAACACAAAAAGTAGCCGGGCGTGGTGGCGGGTGCCTGTGGTCCCAGCTACTGGGGAGGCCGAGGCGGGAGAATCGCTTGAACCCGGAGGCGGAGGCTGCAGTGAGTCCAGATCGCGCCACTGCGCTCCAGCCTGGGCAACACAGCAAGACTCCATCTACAAACAAACAAACAAAAAACCCCACAAAAACTAAATGACCAATGGGCAGAAGCAAGTATTTAAATTCTCATTTGTAACAATCTTTTCTCTCTCTTTTTTTTTTTGTTATTTTGAGATGGAGGTTTGCTCTTGTTGCCCAGGCTGGAGTGCAACGGCGCGATCTCGGCTCACCGCAACCTCCACCTCCCAGGTTCAAGTGATTCTCCTGCCTCAGCCTCCCTAGTAGATGGGATTACAGATTTGCAACACCATGCCCAGCTAATTTTTTGTATTTTTAGTAGAGATGGGATTTTTCCATGTTTATCAGGCTGGTCTCGAACTCCTGACCTCAGATAATCCATTCCCCTCGGCCTCCCAAAGTGCTGAGATTAAAGGCGTTAGCCACCTTGCCCGGCCATTTCTTTCTTTCTTTCTTTCTTTTTTTTTTTTTTTTTTTTTTTTTTTTTTTTTTTTGTCTTCTTTCCTTTTGTAGTTCATAAGTTTGTTGAGTATTACACACACTTGTGAGCTGTGCCTCCCTCAAACCTTGTTATGATGTTGACATATTTATAACATTAGACACCTCACACCTGTCTGATGCGATAAATAAAATATATATATTCTCAGCCAGGTGAGGTGGCTCACGCCTATAATCCCAGCAGTTTGGGAGACCAAGGCAGGTGGATCACCTGAGGTCAGGAGTTTGAGAGCACCCTGGTCAGCATGGCAAAACCTCATCTCTACTAAAAATACAAAAAAATTAGCCGGCATGGCAGGCACCTGTAATCCCAGCTACTTGGGAGGCTGTGGCAGAATTGCTTGAACCCAGGGGACAGAAGTTGCAGTGAGCCAAGATCGCGCCATGACACTCCAGCCTGGGCGACAGAGTGAGGCTCTGTCTCAAATAAATAAATATATTCTCATTTATTGTTTCAATTCAATAAATAATTGAATAATAATAGCTAATGTTAAGTAAGTGTCTATGTGCCAAGTCCTGAGCAAAGCACTTTATGTAGATTATTTTATGTTATCCTCACAGTAACCCTATGTGGTAGGTTTCATTAGCATTCTCATTTTTCAGAGTCTGTCTGCATTAGGACTTATGTATTCAGATCAAGAAACATTCCTGGTGCACTTGTTATGTGCAAGGCACTGTCCTAGGCATTTTGGAGGCTATAAAGATTGCAACACAAGTGATGGTATCACAATTTAGTAAAGAGCTATGAGGTATCATAGGAGAAATACAATTGCTTTGGTAGCTCAAAGACGGGAGTGACCACATCTCTAAAGGAATCCAGAAAAGCTTCATTGAGCAGATGTTAATATATTAAGGCTTTAAAACTAAGGAGGCATCTCACCTTTCTTCCCCAAACCACAGGGGCTCTGCAACCAGATTTTATGTTTTGATTCTGCTTCTTGGTGGTGTTGTCTACTCATTAATTGGTTCCTGACCATGGCCCGTTCCAACCTCAATCTGTCCTATACTCCCTGGAAAGAACTGATAGGACTCAACAGATCATGTCTATATAGCCCTTTAAGTTCTTCAAAGTGTCTTCCTACCTAAAGAAAGATAGGAAGATTTAAAGTGTATCATTGTGTCACTGAAACCAATTATTAAAAAGTATACATAGCAAGAAATATTGGATTGTATTTGGCAGTGGTTTTGAACATGAAAGCATTTGGGGTAAATATCTGGGGCACATAATAACACCCCTGCCTCCAACCCACTCATATATCTTCAATTCTTACTTTGTAGATGATCTGTAACAACATGCCATCAAAAAAGAAATACGAAAGGCCAGGCATGGTGACTCATGCCTGAAATCTCAGCACTTTGGGAGGCCAAGGCGGGTGGATCATCTGAGGTCAGGAGTTCAAGACCAGCCTGGGCAACATGGTGAAAACCTATCTCTACTAAAAATACAAAAATTAGCCCAGTGGTAGGCTCACCGCCTGATTGCAGTGAGCAACCAGGTGCCTGCCACCATGCCAGGCAATTTTGTGTGTGTGTGTGTGTGTATTTTTCATAGAGATGGGGTTTCACCGTGTTGGCCAGGCTGGTCTCGAACTCCTGACCTCATGTGATCCACCCACCTGGGCCTCCCAAAGTGCTGGGATTATAGGAGTGAGCCTCTCCTATAATCAGGTTGGCTCCCTCTGTACAGTGGAAGAAATTCTTAGAAATGGCAGAAGTTAGATGTTAGGTCAAAATCTTTAGTAAAGATTAGATTTTTCTCTCTATGGACTAAGAAGATAAGACAAGCACCACCTCTCAATTGACAGGGACAAATTGACTTTCTCCGAGATGACCTCAAATCAGACTCAGAATGTGCTTATCAGGTGCCAGATAAAGACACCTACTGCAAGCTGCCCACGCCTCTCCTCGCTTATTCACAAGTTACTTTCCTTAATTAGGCCTTCCCTGGCCACCCTATCTAACAATACATGCCCCAGAGGCCCTAGCCTCACTTTGATTTTTTCTCTTGAATACTTGTCATTATGTAACATACGATGTATTTTACTTATTTAATTGATTATCTGTCTGCTATCTATGAAAACAGAGTTTTGTCCATTTTATTTCCTTTTTATTTATTGCAACTAGAACAGTAGCTAGCACATAGTAGGCACTCGACAGATGTGTGTCAAATGCATAAATGAATATTATTCATAATATGACATAATAATTGCTTTTTTCTTTTCTTTTTTTTTTTTTTTTTTTTTTGAGACAGAGTTTTGCACTTGTCCAGGCTGGAGTGCAGTGGCGCGATCTTGGCTCACTGCAACCTCCACCTCCCGGGTTCAAGCAATTCTCCTGCCTCGGCCTCCAGAGTAACTGGATTACAGGCATGCACCACCATGCCCAGCTAATTCTGTATTGTGCTACTCTTAAAAATAGCAATTATTTGCTGAGAGCGTTGGCTTATGCCTGTAATCTCAACACCTTGGGAGGCGGAGGTGGGCAGATCGCTTGAGGTCAGGAGTTTGAGACTAGCCTGACCAACATGGAGAAACCCCATCTCTGCTAAAAATACAAAATAAGCCGGATGTGGTGACCCATGACTGTAATCCCAGCTACTCGGAAAGCTGAGGCAGGAGAATGGCTTGAACCTGGGAGGCAGAGGTTGTGGTGAGCTGAGATGGTGCCATTGCACTCCAGCCTGGGCAACAAGAGCGAAACTCAATCTCAAAAAATACATAGTAATAGTAAATTTTTGGCCGGGCCCAGTGGCTCACACCTGTAATCCCAGCATTTTGGGAGGCTGAGGTGAGTGGATCACCTGATGTCTGTCACGAGTTTGAAACCAGCCTGACCAACACAGTGAAACCCCGTCTCTACTAAAAATACAAAAATTAGCTGGTCGTCGTGGCATCTGCCTCTAATCCCAGCTACTAGGAAGACTGAGGCAGGAGAATCGCTTGAACCCAGGAGGCAGAGGTTGTAGTGATCCGAGATGGTGCCATTGCACTCCAGCCTGGGCAAGAAGAGCAAAACTCTATCTTAAAAAAGAAATAAATAAATAATAGTAATAGGTATCTAATTTGAATTCACGCCAACCAGACTGTTCAAAACATAGATTGTTTAATGGTAATAATTTGATCAATGAATAGAATAAATCGGTTGGGCATGGTGGCTTACGTCTGTAATCCCAGCACTTTGGGAGGCCGAGACCGGTGGATCATCTGAGGTCAGTTTGAGACCATCCTGGCCAACATGGTGAAACTCTGTCTCTACTAAAAACACAAAAAGTAGGCGGGTGTCGTGGTGCACGCCTGCAGCCCCAGCTACTCAAGAGGCTGAGGCAGGATAATCACTTGAACCCGAGAGGCAGAGGTTGCAGTGAGCGGAGATCACGCCATTGCACTCCAGCGTGAGCAAGAGAGCGAGGCTCCATCTAAAAAAAAAACAATGAGAACACGTACTGGCTAACAAAAAGGGGGGAAAATTCCACTAGATCTAATCAGAATAAAATTCAAGCATTTTTGTTTTGGGCATTTCATGTATATATTTGACTTGGTAATTACAATGTAAAAATAAGGTTTAGCTGGGCATGGAGGCTCACACCTGCAGTCCTGACACGTTGGGAGGCTAAGGCAGGAGGATAGCTTGAGCCCAGGAGGTCAAGGCTGCATTGAGCTAGGACTGCACCACTGCACTCCAGCCTCTGACAGTGCAAGACTTTCTGTTTGTTTACTGTTGTTTAAAAAAAAAAGCCAATAAAATGTAAAATAATATTTGCTAAACTTTTAGAAACTATAAGTAATGGAAATAACCACAAATATACCAGAAAACCAATATTCTAAGTAAATTGTTTCATGTGGCCTGCATTAAAAGATTCCATTTTAAACATTTTGTGTGGAAACACTATGTTCATATTAAGTTAGCAGTTTCACTAACCTTTAACATTTATATAGCAAAATAGTTTAACTATTCCCAGAATTTTATTTCCCACATCATTAAATATTTTGCAGTTTCTCGCCTAAACTAATTATCTTTGTAATTTGTTGTCTTTTTTTTGTTAATTCTTAGCTTTTTCTATACCCTGTACACATTCTCAAACCTCTTTTTCTTTTTCATTTTTTGAGACAGCGTGTCGCTCTGCCCCCCAGGCTAGAGCACAGTGGCACAGCCACGACTCACTTATGGCCTCGACATCCCAGCCTCAAGCAATCCTCCCAAGTAGCTAGGACTACAAGTGCATGCCACCATGCCCAGCTAATTTTTTATATTTTTGTAGAGAGAAGATCTCACTATGTTGCCCAGGCTGGTCTCAAACTCCTGGTCTCAAGCAATCCTCCTGCTTTAACCTCCCAAAGTGTTGGGGCTACAAGTGTGAAACACTGCACCAGGTCTCAAACCTTATTTCTAAAAGAATAGTTTCTACATCTTCCTTCACAAGAAAAGGGTTCTGTTGATTGTCTATATTTGTCTGTGTTGGTTTGCTTTTTGTAGAGATGGGGTCTCACTGTGTTGACCAGGCTGGTATTGAACTCCTGCTTCGGCCTCCCAAAGTGCTTGGATTACAGGCATGAGCCACTACACCTGTAATCCATCTATATTTGGAAAACAAAAATTATTCATGGGAAATGAGCAAAATTGATTAAACCAAACAAGCATGTGCTGCACCTGACTCTATACAGAACTCTGAGGTATGGAATATCAGGATGCACAGACCAGCATCTGACCTCTAGCAACTTGCAATTTAGTGAAGGAGAGAAAGACACATATAGAACGTAAAGACACCTTGACAGAAAACTGAAAATGCATGTGGTATAAACATGAGCCTATCAGAAAAAAGAAGAGATTTTAACTTTAAACATGGGTCCTTAAAAATAAACAGCCCACGTGGTGACTCACTTCTGTAATCCCAGCACTTGAGGAGGCCAAGAAGGGCGGATCAACTGAGGTCAGGAGTTCGAGACCAGCCTGGCCAACATGGAGAAACCCCATTTCTACCAAAAATATAAAAAATAGCCAGGCATGCTGGCAGCTGCCTGTAATCCTAGCTACTCAGGAGGCTGAGGTGGAAGAATCACTTGAACCCGGGAGATGGAGGTTGCAGTGAGCCAAAATCGTGTCATTGCACTCCAGCCTGGGCAACAAGAGTAAAACTCCGTCTCAAAAAATAAATACATAAATAAATACAAAATAAAATAAAATAAATGGCCCTAAATCACAAAAGATAGAAAACAGCTGCTTTTGAAGGTGTGGTTGCAAAGTGAATCTTATTATCATCATCATCACCATATTCATCATCAAAAAATAATCACTATGTGGCTAACAGCCCATGATTATTTTGCAAGATTCCCTGGGTTGTTCAGACTTGTAAAAGTCCTAGACCTCAGAAGTCCTATCACCTCTCTCAGATGTATAAATTCTCTCTAGATTAGCACACTTCAAATAGCTCTCCACATAATGGTTAACTTCCTCTTAAAGCTGTGGTTGCTGTCTCAGGAGACCATTATTCATTCAATCACCATTTCTTTACAGCCTACTAGGTGTCAGGCCCTCAAGAAAAAAAGTCGTATCAATTATCAGGGAGTTCTTTTCTTCCACAGTACAAAGTCCAGTTTGCAATTAAATATGTGTTTGTGGCCAGCCGGTGGCTCACGCCTGTAATTCCAGCACTTTGGAAGGCTGGGGTGGGTGGATCACCTAAGATCAGGAGTTCGAGACCAGCCTGGACAACATGGTGAAATCCTGTCTCTACTGAAAATACAAAAATTAGCCAGGTATGGTGGTGCATGCCTGTAATCTGAGCTATTCAGAAGGCTGAGGCAGGAGAATCACTTGAACCCAGGAGGTGGAGGTTGCAGTGAGCCAAGATCATGCCATTACACTCCAGCCTGGGTGACAAAAGTGAAACTTCATCTCAAAAATTAATTAATTAACTAATTAAATATGTGTTTGTGCAGTGATAATTTATTTGAAGTCTGGCTCCCACATTACACTGTACCTATCTTGAGGCAATATGCTAACTTATAGGACTGTGAAATCATACTGCTGGGTTCAAATCCTAGCTTTGCCACTTACTTGCTCTGTGACTTTGGACAAGTTACTCAGCCTCTCAGCACTTCAGTTTCATCATCTGCAAAGTGATACTAGTACCCACCTCTTAGGGTAATTGTGAGAATTAAACAAAGTATGATTCATAAAGCCCTTAGTGGAGTGCCTGCCTTATAGAAATGCTCAATAAAAGATAGTTTTAGAGCAGGAAGCTTTCACCTTTGCTTACTAGTATAGTGCTTGTGACTGGCACCCACGGGTGCTAAATATTCATTTTGGTCACACAGGAAGACATAGAGTAGGTACGGAAATCACTGTCAAATTCCTTAATTCAGTCAACAAAACTTTGAGTGCTTACCACACGCCAGGCACAGTTCCAGGCACTGGGGGTACAGCAGTCAATACAACAGTCAAAGATCCCTGTTCTTGTGGAGCTTATAATACGATGGAAGAAAGGCAGGCCAAAAACATAATGTATGTGTTAGGTTGGTGCAAAAGTAATTGCAGTTTCTGCCATTAAAAACTGCAAAAGCGGCCAGCCATGGTGGCTCACACCTATAATCCCAGCATTTTGGGAGGCCAGCGTGGGCGGATCACTCGAGACCAGCCTGGCCAACATGGTGAAACCCCATGTCTACTGAAAATGCAAAACAGCCAGGTGTGGTGGCAGGTGCCTGTAATCCCAGCTACTTGGGAGGCTGAGGCAGGAGAATTGCTTGAACCTGGGAGGCAGAGGTTGCAGTGAGCTGAGATTGTGCCACTGCACTCCAGCCTGGCGACAGAGAGAGATTCCATCTCAAAAACAAAAAAAAAATGGCAAAAACTGCAATTACTATTGCATCAACCTAATAGAAATGCTACAGTTGGCCGAGTGAGGTTGCTCACGCCTACAATCCCAATAATTACGGGGTCCAAGAGAGATGGATGGCCTGAGCTTGGGAGTTTGAGACCAGCCTGGACAACATGGTGAAACCCTGTCTCTACCAAAAATACAAACAATTGATGATGCATACCTGTAATCCCAGCTATTCAGGAGGTGGGAGCATGAGAATCACTTGAACCCAGGAGGCAGAGGTTGCAGTGCGCCAAGATTGCTCCACTACACTCCAGTTTGAAGGATAGAGCAACTCCATCTCAAAAAAAAATTAAACAATTAGCCAGGCATGGTTGCACGTGTGGTCCCAACTTCTAGGGAGGCTGAAGAGAGAGGATCACTTGAGCCTCGGAGGTGGAAGTTGCAGTGAGCTGAGACTGTGCCACTGCACTCCAGCCTGGGTAACTGAGTGAGACTCCGTCTCAGAAAAAAAAAAAAAATAGAGGCTGGATGCGGCGGCTCTCGCCTGTAATCCCAGCACTTTGGGAGGCCGAGGCAGATGGATCGCAAGGTCAGAAGATTGAGACCAATCCTGGCCAATATGGTGAAACCCCATCTCCACTAAAATACAAATTAGCCGGGCATGGTGGCAAATGCCTGTGGTCCCAGCTACTCGGGAGGCTGAGGCAGGGGAATTGCTTGAACCATGGAGGAGGAGGGTGTGGTGAGCCAAGATTGCACCACTGCACTCTAGCCTGGTGACAGAGCAGGACTTTGTCTCAATAAATAAATACATAAATAAAACAAAGGCTAGAAATCTGAGAATTCCCAAGGGTTAAAAATAAGTGATTTGTGTTTTTAAAAAATCGATTTTGTTTGTTCATTGGTCCATTTAAAATTTAAAATTATCCAATTTAAAATTAAATTTAAAATTATCCAATGGAGAACGTGAACCACCTAGCCAATTTAACTGCTTTCCTGAGCATCAATATGTGAGAAATCATGATGGAAGATAATTCTCACAAAAATTCCCTCCCTAGAGAACTCCTGGAAAGAAATTGTCAGAATGTGAGTTTTCTAGTTAAAAGGAAAAAATGTTGCAACTAACTGGAATCAATGAATGACTACCTCCATCATCCCTGTAGCCACGTGTGTGGAAATATCCTGGCAGCACAGCCAGCGTTTGTGCTAACATTAGCACACTCAAGGATAATCAAAACGTGCTCCTTAAGGCTGTCAGGCCCTCTTAAAAGCCTTCCGTCGCATCATCTCTCAGATGAGACTGACATCTATGAAGGGTAATGGACGAAGGCAAAGTCCTTTTCCATCTCCAAGGACTACAGCTAATACGGTCTACTCCCCAGATAATTGTATATTGTATCTGCCTAGATTAACAACCAGGAGGTTGAGTGAAATAGAGGAAATCCAGTAGATCACACAGACGACCTGTCCAGAATCAGGATCGTTCCACTTGGTGTTCCCTCTGCCTGAAACCCAGTTTTCCCACATATTTACACAGCCAGCTGCTTCTCACAGAAGCTCCCTCGAGGGGTCTTTCCTAATAATTCCTTTTTTTTTTTTTTTTGAGATGGAGTCTCGCTGTGTCACCCAGGTTGGGGTGCAGTGCCGTGATCTCAGTTCACTGCAAACTTTGCCCGCCGGCTTCAAGCCATTCTTCTGCCTTAGCCTCCACTGGGACTGCAGGCACCCGCCGCCGCGCCCCCGCTAATGTTTTGTATTTTTAGCAGAGAAGGGCTTTCACCATATTGGCCAGGTTGGTCTCGAACTCCTGACCTCAGGTGATCCACCCACCTCGGCCTCCCAAAGTGCTGGGATTACAGGTGTGAGCCACCACGCCCGGCCTCCATTTCTTCTAAAGTAAGAGCCACACTGCCCCAGACTCCCTGCCCTCCACAGTGATGCAACCACCCTTCTGATGTAACTGCACGCTTCTAAAAAAAATCTTGATTCTTTTCGCTCTCTGTCCCACTTGAATATCCCAGGAGAGCAAGCACCTAGTTTGTCTAGTTCCATGTGGCAGAACCAGGGCGTAGACAGTGCCTGGCAGGAGGTGGGAGCCCAGTAAATATGTATCATCAAATGAGCAAATGCAGGACCTGAGCAACCCGAGGCAGTGAGCCCGCAGTGCCTGTAGGCTGAAGATCATTTCTCAATGGCTGCATTTCAGTGGGTTAAATACGCCATGAGCAAGTCAAAAACAGGTATTGTGGCAATTAACCAGAGAATTCAGATGCAAAAAAACCACTTTGACCTCAGATATCTGTTTCAAGAGAAACAGTTCCTTAAATTCTTGACTTTACTTTTTATGTGTAAATTTGGCTACAAGCAACTTATTTTCTACCCACAGTGAGCAAAAGATTTTTTTTTCTCCTTCCTCAATAATTGAGGAATTTTCAAGGTCAGGAGCAGTGACTCACGCCTGTAATTCCAACATTTCGGGAAGTTGAAGCGGGCAGATAGATCACTTGAGGTCAGGGGTTCAAGACCAGCCTGGCCAACATGGTGAAACCCCATCTCTACTAAAAATACAAAAAAGAAGGCATGCACGGTGGCGTGTGCCTGTAGTCCTGGCTACTCAGATGGCTGAGGCAGGAGAATTGCTTGAACCCGGGAGGAGGAGGCTACAGTGAGCTAAGATCGCTCCACCACACTCCAGCCTGGGCAACAGTGAGACTATGGTTCAAAAACTAGTAATAATAATAATAATAATAAACATTAAATGTAAAGAGAAAAAAGAGCAGAGAGAAGCAAAAATGTAAAAATTAGGCCAGGGCTGAGGCAGGTGGATCACAAGCTCAAAAGATTGAGACTAT